>VDFB02058242.1:648906624-649109983 GCA_007258455.2 Sequoia sempervirens | reverse complement strand
TCTCCATCTTCATCATTCATCACCACCATCTTCTTTGTGTCCTCCAAAGGACTCACCACTATTGGAGTATGGATAGACACTGAGAGGGGGGGTGAATCAGTGTCTGAAGGACAGACCTAAAAATTTAAACCTTTGAATTTTGGCAAAGAATTTTTGGTTCAGATATCCTTTCAACAGAGTAGAGTAATTACTTTGAAAGCATTCATGAAAAAGGTAAACAAAAATATGACAACATTGACTCAGTTGATTCAGGCAGCTTATGTCAATGTAACTTCTAAGAGATATCTTGCACTTGACTGATGTTGTTTAACAATCAAGCAGGATGACAAATCAGGTGCAACTCATAAGATTGTGTACATGAAGACCAACATCAATGAATCACTTTAAGATCGCCACATTTTAATGCAGTTGAATGACATATGATAAGTATTGAGACAACAAAAAGCTTTAGCACATTATGACAGATTGAAACATAACAATCTTGAACTATGAATCCATGAATGAACATGTGATGTGATAGACTAAATCCTTTTCATCACAAAATGCAAAACATTTTTGGTTAAATAGAACTTTTAAACCAGTTTGCAACATATGATTGTGAAAGTACATATAACATTGCAATAGCAAATCTCATTAACATTGGAGGAATAAGAACTGATAATAGACATTAATGCATCTGATAACTTATGAAAATAAAATAGACATGAAAAACAATCACACCAAGACTCATCACATAACACATTATATTTCTTGAGTGGAAAACCCTCTTGGGGAATAAAAACCACTCTAAAAATCTCTCTTTATTTACTTAGATCACCAACTCTTCACAATTCAGGAGCACCAACTCCTTTACTTTTCAAGAGCATCAACTTCACAAAAAATAGAAGTACCAACTTCATAAGATATAGGAGCACCAACTCCTTTACAATGCAACACAATTACAGTATTCAATCAAAACCCTAGAAGTCCAATATGCAATCCTAGAATTTCAATAGAAGACTATAAAATTTTTCAATAAGCACATTGAAGAATGTTGTATGATAATGACACCATCTTCCTTTATACATATATTTGAGATTCAAAAGGATTTTCAATGTAATACAATTTCTTGTCACTGTAAGAATTAAGCCTGATGTCTCACAAAATTCCTCTTCACAGTAAATTGATAAATGCCAAAAACCCATCTTATAAAGATGCAAGAAAACCTCTGTATAGATTTTATGTAATTGTCAAAGCATTCTCGAGTTAGGATTTCAATGGAAAACCCTAGATAATTCATCTTAAACAAACCCTTTAACAAAATAAAATCATTATAGTTACAACTTGAGAATCATCCTGAAACCCTAAAGGGTTTTAATCATAATTACCAAAGATTAAGTCCTTATCAATAGTATTTTCAAAACCAAAGTTTTACTAAAACAATAATAAAAATTTAATCAAAACCATTCTTAATAATGTCTTAAAGATCGTAAGCCACAAATTGTTTTTTGTTCATTTCCTGATTCTGGTGAAATAAAAATTGAAAGTATGCCTTAAAAACCTGATGACTGTCCAGCTAAAACTTCCACTATTGTTTCCTTGTCCAAACACCCACAGTCATACCCTTTCCAAGCTCAAAGTTACTCCATATTCTCACCAAGCTCATATAGTGAGCTAATTTACAAATCCATAACATGTCAGCTAAGAAAAACTCAACGCATGTGCACATAAAACCATACCATTGACATCATAATAGCCAATAAGTTTTCAATGCCACATGTGTATGAAATGTCCATGATTGTTGTCGTTGCAATTCACAAGTGTCTATTGAACCAAAAGTGATTGATTATTAACAATGTGATTGTTGATAATCAATAAACTTGATACCATGTTAAATAAAATAATGGTGTCTCCACCATGTGACTTTAAGAAAAATAATACCATATTTTTATTGTGATCAACATGCCAAAATGTTGATACCTCATGTGGTTTCTTTAAAGCTTGAAACTATATTAAAATGAGGCCAAGCAAAAACACAAATCATCTTGATCAAGATAACCTCCACCTTGTTTAAAATAATAAAACCTTTAGAGCCCAATACCTTTTACAAGTGATGTAAATTAAACATACTTCTAATGTCGATGCTTAGGCCTTTAATAACAAATACTTTAAAACCTTAAAAAAAAATATGATACAAATGGTGAAACATTCAAGGCCTTTATACTTTATGAGATACAAGTGATAGGATCTATAGACCTTTTTAACCTTTTAACTTGAAACCTTATCACAATGTAAGCATAACCAATATCATAGAATCATTAATTGCATGAGATCTTATGACAATGTAATCCAAATGCTAGAATCACCCAAGGACTAAAATGGAGAGAACACCTGAATGATCAAGCTGAGAGGCCAACATCTGTTATGTCTAAGATAATGTTCATGCTGCGGGTCTTCATCAACATCTAACTGAGTTCATATCAATAGTTATCACCTTATCACATAGACAATAGAGAATATACATATAAATGGAAAAATATAAGTCTTGTAATCTACATTTTTATATAAACACAAGATATGTCAGCATATACCAAATATGCAGAACCATCCAATAACACATGGAGACTTCAACACACTTGCACAAACATATCATCTTATGTGTCTTGCGTACAATGTATACAATCTACGCAAACCATCAACTGCATTTATCAAATGTATCTTCCCTATATATCTATCTTGTATCACCATATGCACAATCATCAAATCATCAACTATATCATCAAGTCATCAACTGTACCATCATTGTCTAAGAACCAGTTTTTTCATCAAGAACAAACCACATATCAAAAACAACTGAAAGCCAACAAACTCCCCCGTTGTCCTTTATGGAAAAACAAATATTATCTCCCCCCCTTTTTGCCTCAATGAGAAAGAGTGAAAGTAGAGAATTGTGAGATTCCATGAAGATAAACAATTGAGAAGCCAACCAACTATTCAACACAATAACCAGTTGCAAGTAGAACAATATATCAAACTAAATATGCAAGAGAGATGTGAAGAAACAAGATCCCCTATCTGATATGCATTAAAAACCTTGTCTTTCCCTAAGGTGTTGACTTCCTTTGCAATATTATATCAAAAATCTATAATATTGAGTAAAGATTTACAAAAACTTCAAGACTGGCACTAACTATCCTCTTATTTGATAAGGCTACCAAACTCTATCATAGACCTTTCTAAAACCACTGTAACAAGTACCAAATAATTCTAACATAGATGGCAAGTGCTAAGACTATGATTGTCCAAGAGAATGAGTTCAAACACTATTATTCAACTTTGTGCAAGGCATTACAAAAAACATTAAACATAAAACTAAATTATCATTTTTTAAAACACTATCACTTCACACATCTTTCAAGCATCATATCAACTATCCAAATCTTCATGAAAACCATGTTAGCAGACATTACATATCAACTATTACAATATCACTGAGTTGTGTTCTTATGAACATCAATTATCATTCATTATCATTGCAAGTTCCATCTAACTTTTTCTTCTTATATCCTTTTTTGTCAAACATGTTATCTCCAGTCCTATTCTTTAAGAAATGATAACACTATCACAAAGCATTTGTAAGAATAAATGGTCAATACAAAGAGTAACCACAGTGCATTCTTTTTTGATTCATCATCATATTATTAGATATATATGAGATAATGTTCCTGCACTCACCACTCCACTGTATATAGGAAAGAAGCGATTGAGCAAGAAGACTCTGTACACTATCCAATTACCCTTTAAAACTTTGATAGATCATTAGCAAGCTGATAATGTCACTAGAATCATAAAAATAACTGTGCCTTTTGGTCTTAATGTTAAATCAGATCTGAATCTTTTATTCCACTAACTTTTCAAGAAAACTCAAGAACTACATTAGATTTCCAAAGTAAAACAAGGCCACTAAAACTTAAGACATATCTAATACCACTAACAAACCATTCACTATAAATATGAGTTGTGATTATGAAACTTGTACAGTGGAGCAATCAAAATTCCAAGTAACTTTACTAACATTGTAGCAACAAGAATGACGTGATAAGTTGTCATTCAACATTATTACTGTACTTGACCACAACACTTGCATAAGAAATCAAGAATGTCTCAGTGCATCAAGAAGTGATCCAACCAGTATCCTCTGCACCTGTAACTTTTTTAAGTTCTAAAATTTTTTTAACACCCATTACCATGAAAGAAGAGACAAAATGTATAAATATATTTACCTTTACTGATTCTTCTGAGAAACACTGACCTATCATAATGTAGAGAACCCAGACTGTCAGTGCTAGATAATCTTTGTTAATACTGTCAACTCCTTACAAAAGGCCAAATATTGTTGTCAGAGATGAACACAAAAAATTATGAAAAAGTATCAAATTCATAAGGAAGGAGAAGACCACTGTTATTCTTAACCACAATTCCATTCATCACATCAATTCCATAAGCATGAAGCATGATCAGAGATCCCATGCAACTCAAATAATCAGACACCAAACCATTTTTAGCTTTGTCCTATTCACTGTTTTGTCTCATTTGAACACAATATTGTTTGTCAAAAGTTTTTCCTAGTCAACTTAAACAAGATTATCATTATCAAATACAGTGCAGTGAGAGCCAAGCAAGAATAGCATTGATTCAACTATATTGCACCAAGAACAAGTATGAGTGCCAATACAAGAACCAAGCACCCAAGAAAAAGAAAAAAGATACTGTATAGACATTTCCAAAACTATGTAATCGTGACTAACACTGATCAACTACCATGATCAAGAATACTAGGCATTCTTTATACCAAACAAGCACCTATTTATTGTTACACTTATCTGTCATAAAGATCACATACATGTTCTTTCCTAATCCTGGGAGCACCTTCTAAACTGATTAGAAACCTTCAAAATTTCTCTAAGGAGTTGAAGAGTAATACAATAACCAACTCCCCCTTACCTCATGTTGACCTTTCATGCAACAGTTGACCCCTTTTGTGCAGTATGCACTAGTTTAGTATTTTCATTTTCTAGGTCTTTTTTCTTCTCCAAACTTGTAAGGGCCCTTTATTTTTCTTGGTCAATGCATCTACATTGTTATTTTTAAATGATGCCTTCAACTTACTCCTACACTGTTATGCCTTATGCCCAAGTTTATGAAACTTAAAGCATGTGATATTATAACCAACTTGAGGAGTAAAGAAATCATACTTTCATGACATTCCAAAACTTCTATTATCATATCTTCCATACCTCCTACAACTTCTTTTACAATTTCTTGCTTTATGACCATAAGCATGACAACAATAGCAGTAGCCATGAAATTGAGAGTGGTTATAAAGTCTGATAAATGGAGGTCTTGATGGTCTTTTTATCCTTTCATCAACACATTTATCTTCTGTCTGAGCAACAACAATATGGTGACCGAGATCCACCTTCATTCTTGGTGTTTGCTTGACTATAAACCTCTTTCCATATGCAGTAGAAAACACTGTCTCATGTTTAGATTATTTTGTAGAGCTTTGTCCAACCTCATATCCCACTCCTGTAGGATCCTTAGAATTCTTTTGTCTACCCAACATCTCATTCAATAGATTAGTACTACGATCAATTTTTTATTTTTACCTGATTGAGCCTTGACACTTTCAAGCTCTTTCCTTAATGCAACTACTTCTCCTTCAAGTTTTAGACATTCATTATTTTTAACCTCCAAATCAGACCTTACAACATCTACTATCCTCTTACATTCTTCAATTTCAATTTTCTGACTTATAATCATGACATCTTTAAGAGTTAGTTCTTTTAACAAGGAATCATTATCTGAACATTTCTTCAATGAAGCAACCTCATTTTATAGTTTATTACACAATTCATCCTTGTCTTTTAACTTGACTTCCAATCCCTCTACAGTTCTTTTTCTATCAACCATTTGAGCTTTCAAAAATTCAATAATCTTTTTAGCATCATTATGATTTTGAATTACAACTTTATTGACATCACCACTTTCTTGTAAGCATATCTTGAGATCTTGATTTTCTTTTCTAAGCCTCTTAAGTTCATCTAAGGTAGCAAGCAGTTCTTCTTCCAAATTAACCTCAAACTAATCACCTTCACATTCCTTTTCACTTACTACGTAATCACCTTCTTCTCCAACTACAGGACCACTTTTAGTATCAACTGGCAAGGATATTTCTTGAGACAAAACTTTACTATACTTGATAGGGGTTGGTTGATCAACTTTTTGCTTGACACTAGTGGCTTTATTTTGACCTTTGTTTCTTTTGCACTTAGCCATAACAAAAACTCCACGACCAGGAAACCCTAAGTTGATTAGACTTATGCACGGGTATGGCTCTGATACCACTTGTTGGAGTATGGAAAGACACTGAGAGGGGGGAGTGAATTAGTTTCTAAAGGACAGGCCTAAAAATTTCAACCTTTTAATTTTGGCAAAGAATTTTCAGTTCAAAAATCCTTTCGACAAAGTAGAGTAATTACTTTGAAAGCATTCATGAAAGAGGTAAACAAAAATATGACAACATTGACTTAGTTCATTCAGGTAGCTTATGTCAATGTAACATGTGAGAGATATCTTGCACTTGACTAACGTTGTTTAACAATAAAAGCAAGATGAAAAATTAGGTGCAACTCATAAGACTATGTACATGAAGAACAACATCAATGAATCACTTTAAGATCACCTTCTATCTATCTCTACAACTTCCAACAATTTCAATGCCCCCTTTTCTAGCCAACAAGTCTAAATTTTTTTATATCCTACACCCTTGTCATAGTCAACAGTAACATGGAAAGTGGTTTCAATTTATTTATTTTTTAATTTGCTTCCAGCAACCTCTATGCCTCCCTCTCCAATGTCTTTTAATTCCCCAGAATGTCAAAATAATTCCATGAAGAATTTATTTCTTTTCTTTTAAAAATTGATTTTTTAAATTTTCCTTCCTCCTTTTTTTAAAAATATGATGTCTCCTTGCTAAGAAATTTTGGAAACGAATTATAAAATACAAATATTAAAAAATTCAATTGTTGGACACATGAATTTGAATAAAGCACGGGAGCTAATAGGGCGGGTGCATGAAGTTGGTTTACACTTTTGTGTCCAAATTCAAAAAAAGATTGGAAATGACATAACGTGAGCACGTTATGTCAATTGAAAAGAAAAAAAAAAGTGAAAGCTATTCATTTTCTCTTGTCTATTTTTCTGCTCTACCCGTGGCCAAAAACCCACATTTTTGCACTCGCATTCTAGGAGGAGGCATTCTACAAAATTCATCAACAATAGTTTCTTTTACTTTACAAAGATGGCACCACGATGACAAAGAGGTGTAGGAGGTAAGTATTGTTTGCTATTTGTTTTGAATTTCTTAGTTTCAAGTTGATTTTATTTGTTTTAGGTTAGATTTGATTATTTTTATTTAATTTGTAGGAGATGCAAATAATCCTGGAAATCCTCAAAATTGTCAACAAGAAGAACAAGCAAATCCTCCTCAACAAAATCAACCTCCCCCACCAATCACTCAACACCCTCTTGGCACTCAACAAAATGAGGAGTGAAATTGAGAACAAAAAAAATAAAATTGAGGATCTTATCAGTAGGTTGAGTGATCCAAATGATTCAACCGCAGAAAGAATAACACTAGAAAATTCAATGAAAGAGATGTTAAAAAATGTAGATTCAATAACCCAACAAATAACAGGATGGCAAGATAGGAGGCAAACAACTAGGGCATATTATGTAGATAAACTATCATATAAACAAATAAAAGATTTAAAAATTACTAAATGTGATTTGTGCTCTTTATTCATTAACCCTAGAATAAATCAAAATCTTAGCCTCAATGCGAAGAGGTTTCCTATTCATTGATGCCACCACTAAGAGATTAGGAACCATTTTTATGATAGGTGGTACTTGGTCTTTGATTACCCACTGTGCAAAAATTGTGAAGTCCCCCAATATTTTCTTAGGAAACTATACAGTGAGTTTGTATTGAACCAAATCCCAAATTATTTTGATATGAAGGAGTTTGGTGCAGGAGCACCTAGGAAACACCCCTAGGAAACAGTCTGGGTTGATTTTTGTTTGGGTATGTTTTTCTGAAGGTCATGTGGACCATTTGCTTAGCATTTATGGATTTTGAATAAAACTTGATCTATTGTGATAAGTGTAAAGGATAGTTGAGAGTAGTTCCTCATTTGGTCTAGGTTGGCAACGTTTGGGAAAAGTTGGAAAACACAGCGAGTTTTTCAACTCTTGTTGGTTGCTCATTAGAAGGCCAACCTAGGATTGTTAACTACCTTGGAAGCCTTTAAAAGGTGAACCTCGAGTTGGAAGTGAGGTGGGAATGAATGTTGAAGTTGTAATTAGCTTGTGATCAAGAGAACATGGACAGTTTTGGTGTGCAATTTATGTAGTGTGATTTTCTTTGAAGCATTGTTTGGAACAGTAGCTAACTAGTTATTCATTTTCAAGGGTTCTTGTAAATACTGTGTTCTTCCTTCATTTGCAGTTTTGACTGGTAAATTGTAGAACAATGGGGTTTTAGCTTGCATTGCCACTGTACTTTGAGTATAGGCTTGTTGGGAATGAAGCTAAACTCCATGACTGTACATATATTAGGAGTAGGAGTCTGTAGAAGTCCAAGAAGTATGCAAAAGGTCTATTCATAGGCGAGCTGGCTATGCCCGGTTAGGAAAGACAGTGCAAAATAGTCACTAACGTTGTAGGGGTGTTCACCTTCTGGCAACTTAGGGTGTGTGGAAGTTGAAGGAGGCCTTACAAAGGCTTGGCAAGAATCAAGGGTCTTCACCAGTCCATTTGGTGGCTGAAAGAAGCAGACTATTCACTGTGTGCATAAGAAGTGGCTTAAAAAGCCCTAAATCTCTCAAAATCAGGGTTACCCTTGTGTACGGCCTGTGAAGGCCCAAAACCCCAAAAACCTTAGAGAGCTAGGAAATTGAGCGAGGGTCCGTTTTGGAAGTTTGTGGTGTTCATCAAGCAGGAAGGAGTTTTAGCCTTTCTCTCGGGTTAAGAGGCCTAATAGGGGCTCAAGGGCTAGTAGCCCTTCCTAAACCCTAGGATAGGGTTTGGTAGTAGCGATCAAGAAATGAAGCTTGTGTTTGATCAAGGGCCATAGTCGGATGGTTTTGAAGCCTTAGAAGATACCACACACCCCCTGCAACAAGTTGGTAAGGTTTGGAGAGTTAGTTGGCCTTTAGGAAGATTAAGGGCCAAGGAGAGAATAGAGGAGTAAGCACCAAGATTGACTTGGTTAGGTGTATGCAGATGATAGTAGGGTTGACCAGGAGAACCAGGGGTGCCTAACAAGCTTTAGGACCTATAGGTTAAGAAGGTGGAGAATAACACCAAAGGGGTTTGCCTAGGAGTGACCCAGAGCATGGGATAGTGATTGTCTCAGCCAACCCTATCCTATCAGAGTTCCAAGGGAGAGGTGGGGGGTCGGCTCAGGATAGGCTCGGTGCACAGCCAGATCCTGTGTGGCAAGGGAGATGACCTCTCGCTAGGCTGCTTTGTGAGCACATTGTTATGCCTACTGTTGCAAAGGAGAGTGTCGACATAGAGACATTGTAGGCGATCAACACTTTGACCTAGAGTGTCATCCATTATATTATCCCTATTGTACAACACCATCCAGGGGAGCCTTCGGTTGTTGGCCTTCAAACCCATGTGTGTCAATCTTGCAGGGTGACTTGTTCATATGACCCCACCAACACTCAGGAGGCTGCTTGGTAGGATTTGTATGCTACTACGTAGGATCTATATGCTGCTACACAGGATCCGTATGTTGCTACGGGGATGGAGAGGATGGCTGGCATTTTGCATCATGCATATGGCAATGATAGTCAAGTAAAAGTCAGCATGTGCATTGAATTTAATTTATTAAATTTTGATTTTGAAATGCAAAATTAAATAATTTAGTTTTATTATTAAATTGCAGGGTCACAGTGTTGATACTGGATACACCAGTCCTCCACCTACTTATTTTTGTAGTACACCTATCAGTGGGTTATGTAACTAGTAAACAATTATAAATTTATTACATGTTAATAGCATTGTTTTACGAATGGTATTTTAATAAATGTGATTTTGGATGTTGAATAGGCTAATATTGGACGTTTCAAGCAAACACCTCCTAGTGCCAGTGGATTCACTCAAATGTACATAGAGGTAATAGAATAAAGAGAACTTAACTAATGAATTCTACTTAATAGATTTGTGTAGTTTATATTCATATTGTTGGTTACGTTGCATTACATGTAATTCAAACTCAAACCATTACTTCAAATTCCATAACTAATAACTAGATGTTGATAGATGACAAAATTTCAATTGTACAATACAGTTGTTTAGAAAGTCAACATAAGTAGCACGATGCAATTACTTCACATGGAGGCATGTGCTTGCAAAGGTGCACCAACACGACAAACTATGGATTCTTGGAAAAAATATATGAAACCATAATAGTAAGCAATAGCATAGACAAGGTAGTTAGTGATGCAGAGCATCATATCAAAACACTCAATCATCAGGGTACATCTGATGTAGAGCATCCAACAAACACCATCAATTTCATTTCTTCAAGGGATTTCAATCCCAAATAGAATAGGGAGAAGATCAAATATAATTTCATCAGAAATCTACTTTTCATTCAACCAAAATCCACTCAAATTCTCTTAGCCATTCCATAGGCCATCATTCATCATTCCACTAATCAGTATTCCAATTGACTTATTCAAAGAAAAAAGCATATTAAAGAAAACTTTGACTTAATCAATTAGATTCACATCATTCTCAACCACCATAGAAACAACATAAACCTGATTATCGACACTTGAACAATCCATCCTTTCATTTAATCATCCTTTGAACACTTGAATAATGGAAATGGGGGAGATGAAAAAATGATCAAAAAGGTGATGTGTTTATGAATTGTGATGGCTTGGAAGGGTGAGAGAGAGAGGAGGATCCTATATAAAAATTAGATAAATAAACTCATTGCAAACAAAAAAATATATAAATGAAAATGGTTGACCCCATTGAAATCTTTAGAAATTAGCCACCTATTATTAATGATCTTATAGTAGGGAAACATCTATCTAGCCCCAAGAATGCACGTATTCATCTTCCTCATCATGCATGATACATAACTGCTATTTTTTAACTCAATTATTAAGTTTTAAACTTTTAGCTTTTTTAACTGCACTAAGTTAAGGAAACCGATGTAACTAACTGTAGAGAAAATTGAAGTGGTTTTATTTCCTTTTATATAGATATTGCCTTAAATTTTTTAATAGAAATTATAATTAATGGATGCACAATTTAAATTTTTTATGAATTATTTTTCTGCTTTAATTTATAATTTATATAAAAATATTATCATATAATTTTTATTTAAAAAATAATTCATAAAATATAAAATATTTATTTTACAATTTTTTTTATTCATTTAAATATGAAATATAAAATTTAAAATTTAAGTTAAAATATATAATTTAACAAATATATTAAATATTCAACTTAATTTGAAAAGTATAGTTAAATATATCAAATTTTATTTTTTGAATATATTAAATTTCATCCTTTACAAATTAAGTTGAATATTTAATATATTTATTAAATTTAATATTTTATATTTCATATTTCAAATGAATAAAAAAATCTATAAAATCTAAAATGTAAAATGTAAAATTTAAGATTTAATGTCAAATCTATGAAATATAAAATATAAGATTTAATATCAAATATAAAAATAACATTAATTTTGTGAAAATAATTTTATTTTTATATTTGACATAAGTCAGGGAAAATAATTTATTGTACATCCATTAATTATAATTTCTATTAAAAAAATTAATGTACAATATCTATATAAAATAATAATAAAACCATTTTAGTTTTCTCTACAGTCCCTCAAATCGGTTTCCTTAAAGTGCAGTTAAAAAAACTAACAGTTTAAAACTTAATGATTGAGTTGAAAAAAAAAGTTATGTAGAAGATAGATTGGTGCATTCTCAGGGTTGGATAGTCACTGTCACCATCTAATGGTGGGTTTCCTTATTAATTTTGTGTTTAAGGTATGATTTATGATGGATAAAGTTGAGTCTTTCATGCGCAAAGTTTTACATGTGGACATAGATACAAAACCCTTTTCTGTAATACTAAATATCACCTTATATTGTGTTTAATGTGATTTACTAATGTGTGCACATGTAATGTCATTAACAACCACACTGATTGAAGGAAAGGGAAGGGAAACATATTTTTGGGTGTGGAAGAACCTATTTTTCTCACCTTATGATGGAGGTAAACCTAATTCAAGTTACTAGGATAAATCCTCTAATGGTTTTCTATGTGGGATGGAGGCCAAGTCTTGAAGACGAGACCTAGGACCTGATGTTGTCAAGAAAGAGGAACCTTATCAGGCTACCCAATCTCACAACCAAACCACTTCAAATTCAAACTCACAAAATATTGTTACCAAGTAATAAAAATCTACACAATTTAAATCAATTGCAATTCAATTACAATTTTATTAATTTTTGACTTCTAATTATAGGAAAAATGAATTACAAATTTAAATCATTTGCTTGTATTTCCAACTACATTGGAATCCCAACATCCTTGCATCCTCTATGTTATTCCAATATCAAGATTCAAGTGACAATTTTTTTTGCACTTTGCAATGAATCACCACAAGCACAAATTCAAAATTTTGTTATTTTTTAAATTCCCCTTCTATCTATCTCTATAGCTTCCAGCAATTTCAATGCCCCCTTTTCCAGCCAACAAGTCTAATTATTTTTATATCGCACACCCTTGTCACAGCCAACAATAACCTGGAAAGTAGTTTGAATTTCTTTTTTTTTGCTTCCAGCAACCTCTATGCCTCCATCTCCAATTCCTTTTATTTCCCCAGAATGTCAAAATAATTCCATGAAGAATTTATTTCTTTTCTTTTCCAAATTGATTTTTTTAATTTTCCTTCCTCTTTATTTTTAAATATGATTTCTCCTTGCTAGAAAATTTTGGAAAAGAATTATAAAATAAAAATATTAAAAAATTTGAAATTATTGAACACATGAATTTGAATAAAGCACAAGAGATAATAAAATTTGAATTTCCTCCATTTTTCCTAGCAACTCACTTGACATTTTGTCAATTTGTGACAATAAATGCTTGCAAACACCAAAATTTCACCCAACACCAAAATCAAAATTGAGATAAAATATGTTTTTTGGTTGATGCGGATTGCCTGTGGACCCAAATGCTCCTACATTAGGCACATCGGGTAAGAAAATTTGTGAGCTTGGGCTCAAAAAATGAAGTTGAGTAGTAGAACTACTCTTCCAAGTTGAAAACAACTTAACCCACCATAATTCATCCTCCTCCACAAAAAAAAACTGACTTAGATTCAACCTCTCTTCTTACCATACCAACGTAATGGCTTCTTCCAGGATGCACCTCAACCCTTAACACCTCCATGATTTACTTATCCACATTTTCAAATTTAAATTGATGCCCTTCAATAGAGATTTCATAATTATAAAAATCAAACTTTACCTTTGCTGCTACAATCTTGCCACTAGGTATGTGTAGGATCATCATGGAAAAAATAGGCCCTGAAATGGCAAAAAATTCAGAAAAATTAGAGTTAGGAAACTTGACATAAAAATTTGAATAAGTTATCTATATTATTTCAAAAATATGTAAGAATAGAATTTGTAGAAAATTGAATGTAGTTTCTAAAATACTAGGTTTATTTCTTCTTTTTTAAAATCTATTTGGAGAAAATTTGAAATTTCAATGCAATAGTACTTAAATTTCAATGAAAAAATAAGAAGTAGGTGTTTGCTTGACCACCCTAACCACAATAAAATGATAATTTTTTTTTATAAGATTTTATATATAAGTAGACGACTCATGTCTAGATGTGATGCATTTTTTTTTGTAATTTTTTTCCAAGTAAATAATTAATTATGAATTTTTTATTACAACTTTTAAAAAATATAAAAAAAATTGTATGTTTGACCACCTTAACTTGGTCAAAACTTCATATAATTCAATTTTTATTTTTTTAATCCCATAGTATGTGAAGCATAGAATGTGACACATGTTTTGGATTCAAAAAATGTGATACTGTTTGAAAGCTATAGATGTTTTTCAATCAGCCTATCAATCAGGACTTTAATCATAATTCAAATAGAAATTAATAATAATTATTTATTAAATTCAAAGTAAAGCATAATTTATATTTGTGAAAAGTTGATAATATCCCTTAAAAACCCTTTTTGTTTCATCAAATTTGGGTTAAAAAAAAGTCATCAGCCACATACCAATCATATTGCCACTTTTTGGCCCATCATGATCCTACACATACCCCACTTTCAATTTCAACTACAACATCTCCATCTTCACCATTCATCGCCACCATCTTATTTGTGTCCTCCAAAGGACTCACCACTACTGCAAGTTTTTTGGCCTCTTCAAGGGATATAATTTCACCTTGCTTCTCAACATCTACAACAATTTTTTTTTTGTTCTCCTTTTCCATTCCTGCAACAAGGCATGTCTTAGATGAAAACTCCTCTCTTACTTTTCCTTTCTTATCCTCTTGCACGAGGATTTCTTCTTCAATGTCATAGACTTGACATCCTACTACAATTTCTTTGTTTCCTGCAAACAAAACATTATAAAAGGGGTTATAAAAATTATGAGCCTCCAAAGACTCTTCACCATCACCGTCTTCTCTTGGTGTAGCAAATTTCTTTTTCTCCATCAACTTTTCATTTTCACCTATCAACAATTCATTGGTTCTTCTCATTTCTTCTTTCAACAAGGTTACATCCTTGTCTTCATCAATCTGCTCATCAAATTTAGGACTCTCCTAGTCCATAATCTTATTTTATTCATTTCTTCTTTTCTTTTCTTCTTTATTTACATCTATAGGATCTACTCTCACATCTTTTTCTTCCACCTTAGATTCCAACAATCTTCATATTCCATTGCTACATATTCATTCTTTTCCACCATGCCTTCTTCATGAAATGCTTCTACTGCACCCTGTTTTTCCTTTTCTACAATCAAAATATTATTAGAAATATAATATTTTTCCAAGGCATCCATTCTTTCCTAAAAAAATTTCAACTCTTCACAGAGCTTTTGATTCTCCACTTTCTCCCAATATTCTTCCCAAAATGGGATTATCACTAGTCTCCTCATGATCCATCTCGTCCTCTTATTTGAAGACATATTCTTACTCTCTCAATAAACAACTTTTGAAATATGCACACATACACAATCTCTAGAGCTAATTCTCTCTACAATTTCAAGTACTCCTGACAACAAAGTTCACTCACCCTATCATCTACCCAACTGAGATTCTAGAAGATTCTCCACTCAAGACTTCCTCTACCCTCTTTCACTTAGTGGAGGAAGTCCATGCACCTTCTACCTAGCTTTATCTCCATTGGAGGACAACCAACACACTTCGCTTATCTACAATTGCAAAAAATACATCAATTTTCTCTCCACACTTCTCTCAACAAGCAACCTACTTTGATACGAAATGATGCAATTGAGAAAGAGGAACCTTTTCATGCTACCTAATCTCATAGGCTCCAAACCACTTTAAATTCAAAATCACACAAATTATTGTTATGAAGCAATACAATGTTAGTGTAGCATTAAATTTATCTTAGGGTAAATTATCTGGGTGGTTCTTTCCCATATAGGGTAGTTTTACACCCGTTGCTTTTTTCATGCCTTTAAAAGGTTGCACATTATGTATTTTACAACATCTCAATTTTGATTTACTTTTGGTGAAATAGCATATTTCTTCTCTCTATTCGTGAAGTTTTTTTTGTTGCAGTTGGTGATCTTGGGCTTGATGGTTTCCACCAACATGGTATCAGAGCCAACCATTATGCCCTCCTTCCCTTGATAGTTTTCATCATAACTTTTTGAGATCCAAATTGATATTCTTTTTTTTCAAATTTGTGATTGATGAGGTGTTATTATCCTTTTATTGTTGGTGTGATTCCTCTTCAACTGTGTTGCATTCACACGACTCTTTTTCCTATTGAAAAGGCATGATTTCTATGTTGGGGTTGTGATTGAAATTGGAAGCTAGCGTTTGAAGATTTGCAGTCACCATGCAATTTGGAAGGATCATTTTTTGCTGAGTAGAGGAACATATTCACCCGATTTCTAGCTATGAATTTTGGAAGCCATTTAATTTGACTATGTTAAGGTTGTGATTTCCCTATTGCTGTGGCAAGAGGGCACATTTTTTTTGGAGGAATCATTGCAATTTAAATCTCCTTAGCATTCAATCCAACCACAACAACCAAAGGGATGCATTTTGTTTGATGTTGGCCTATGCGGCCATATCAAGCCATGAAGGAACCTAGCCTGTGTGGATTGTTGTAGCTGCATCATTTTTCATCACAACCAAATCCCCTATTGCTTGCATTTGAATCTGATCATAGTGCTTTCATCATCGCTTCTCTACAAGATTTGGCATGATTTAAATCCTCATGGAGGCTATACATTTTTCTTGAAACATTATATTTTATAAATATTTTCCCCTAAATATTTATTTAGGGCTACTCTGCAACCGAAGTGGAGGTGGGCTCATTTGGAGGATTGTTGGGAACATTTATCTCACATTGGTAGCGTGGAGTATTCTTTTTCTATTTAAATAGTGTTGCAGTGTTTTTGATTGGTGTAAGTCTCACACATTATGAAGAGGTTGTCATGTTGTGGGGACTTGTGCATTCATTTTGCTTTCATATGGTGTGCAAATTTGCTACAACAAATAGTAAGGTGTACATTTTTTTCTTAAATTTTTTAGATTCAGTCCTAAACCGTAGATTTTTTGCATAGGGCTTATATGATTCTCTTGCACTGTTAGGATGTTTCACCTAAAAGGAGAGCGATAAACCCCACTCAAAATATCTAGCTAGTACACTCAAATTATGCAATGTATGATGTTATTTATACTAAATGGAATGACCTAAGTGAAATTGAATGATCTATTTGACTAATTATGTATGCAAAAACTAAGAATTATGCAATGTTGGAAAACACAATGTAATATGCAAACATGAACTAAGAATGAATAAATGCAAAATAGAACAAAAAAAGGCTGAATCAGAGTGCACCTAAGCAGAGAATGGAGAATTTGGAATCTTCTAAATGCTGACTGAGATTACTAAAAAATCACCAGTCGGACTCATTCGCCACTAATGGCGAATTAGTCATGCTTTTGATGAAATCTATCAAGAACAGGTTTCTGATTGTCGGGATCTGGAATCTAACAAAATATGGATTTCCAACCTTAAGGTGGGACTCATTCACCATTGATGGTTAATCATTCCACTCCCAAAATTATGAGAAATCAGGGACCAATTCTATAGCACCAGATCTGAGGTTGTTTGCTTGTCGGGTTGTCGACGTCAAATATGTAGAAAACAGACATAATATATTCTCAAAGCTTGAAATAGGATGTAGTTGACTTAAAACACTTTGTTGACTTCCTATCCACTTTTCAACACCTAATTTTTTGTCAAATCTGCATACACAAGTGTGCAAACACACATGCAAAAAGGGGAAATTGGTTAAGGGTTAGGTTATAGGGATTTGCCTTGGTCAAATCCCACTTTGGTAATCAAAACCTTAATGAAAGTAATGAAATGAAAGAGAATGATAAACAAATAAAATGCAAATGCTATTAACTTACCAAACCCTTGTTGAAGAAAATCTAGAGATAAAACAATGGTTTCTCTTCAATGCTTGATTGATGCTTGATTAAATGATGCAAAGTGCTCAAATGCTTTAATGAATGAAAAGATTGCTTGAATGAGTTAGGAGAAGTTAAATGAGGAAAAAAACACATATTTATACACACTTGTGTCTTAGTAACCTAATGATACCTCATCATAGGCTGACATAAGGTGTTTTTAAATAAAAACCCGAAAGACAATTTAAAATATTTTGAATTTTGAGCCAAGAGGGACTCATTCACCACCCATGGAAAATGGGTCCCACATTGGACTTCAAAGTGGGTGTCGGGAATTATCTTGCATTTAATGTTGTTTGTCGGGTTTACATTCAAAAAAACACTTAATTAAGTCTTATAAGGGCATAAAGGGGTCAAATAAAGCATAAGAAAGGTGTAAATAGTGAAATTATGCCTAGAAAAGAGTGAAATCTTGTTACAAGACTTTACAACACTTAAAAATAGGACTTGATAAGTGATGAAAAGGTGATTTTTAGGTGAATTGCAATGAATAGAGTCTAGAAAAGTGTAGAAATGTTTTACAACACTTCACAACACCTTCGCAAGATGTCACAATTTGAATTTTAAGGACTTGATGTGAATTTTTAAGCCACATTGCAATACTAAATCAGAGAAAAATGGACCAAGCATCCTAAAGAAAGGCCTAAAAGACCTTGAAAATGACAAGGGGCCATTTTTCTATGGCACATTTAGCCCCCACTTTAGTGAGACAATGAAATTGCTTCAAACTCACACTAAAGTAGCCATGCATATCAAGAAGGAGGTCCCAATGTACTTATGTTAACAAGATGGAATGACAATGATCAAGAGGGATAATCAAGCCCCCAAGATGAAGATCCCATGAAAAACCAGATATAAGAACAAAGGAATGCACAAGTGTAGAAGTGAAATAATTGGATGAAGCTTCAATCATCTGTCCAACTAGTTGTGGATTAGATGTAGGAAAATTATCTAACAAGGAAAATGCATACTCACTCTAGGGCGACAGAACTCATGGTGGTCCGTCGAGCGAGAAAACCCAAAAAGGTAAGATACATACACTAGTTGGTATGCACTTAAAAACACATAGGTGGTTATGGGGAAAGTTGTGTTGCTGAGTGGGCTTCCCACTCAACCATATTAAAGCTATACCTCCTGATAAATTTAACAAGGTGCCACAAAAGAATAAAGAGAAAGGTATCACAGGCATGCAAGTTGTGTTATGCAAGGTGGCAAAAATGCAAAAATGCAAAAATGCAAAAATTTAAAAATGTAAAACGTAAAAATGTAAAAGTGTAAAAGATGTTCAAAGGAGTCTTGTTAAGTTCATGCAAGGTCTATCACTTAGGGAAAATTGTGTCTAATGTCTCCAAGAGAGGACCAATCAAAGAATAAAATATTCACAACTTAGTGGATGTAGTGCATTGCATCGAACCGCTAAGAGGAATGTAATATGCTAAGATAGATCACACTTATGAAGGAAATTGCATCCAATGTCATCCACAAAGTGACAAACACATTGTATGAAGTGACAAGGCTACACTAAGAACCAAGAATGCAAATGAAATGATGCTAATGAATTGCTACACATTGTTCTAAGAGAAATTACTTTAAAGTAGCAAAGGAAAGAATGCAAAAAGGAAAAATAAGACATGAGAGCCAACTTCGAAATCCATTATGCCAAGTCATATATTTTTGAGGTAGACAATGTCATGTAAAGAAAAAAGAGAAATGAACTAAAGATTTTTGGTTCCTATGGACTTCTCTAGCTCTTCTAGGGCTTTTCACCTAAAAGTAGAGAGATAGGGTCCAAAAAAGCTAAGGGTTCATTGAAATTATGTTATGTATGATGTTTTCTAAGCTAAATTAAATGAAATAAATGTAAGTAAGTGATTTGAATGAATGGTTATGAATGCAAAACTAAGATTTAAACTATGTTGGAAAGCACATCGTGATATGCAAACAATGAATTCAAAGATGAAATAATGTAGAACAGAAAGAAATGAAATGAAACAGAGTGCACCTGGGAAAGATTTGATGAATCTAGAATGTTGTGAATGTTGTCTGAAGTTACTGAAAATAAACAGTGGAACTCAATCACCTAGGGTGGCGAATTAGTCCTACTACTTGTGAAAAAGTGTCAGAAACAAGTTTCTGACTGTCAGGATCTAGAATTTGAAAAACTTCATATTTCCAGTCTTAAGATGGGACTCATTCACCACTGGTGGTGAATAAGTTCTCTCCCAAAATTATGAGAAATCAAGAGACAACTCTATAACACAATATCTAGAAATGTCTGTTGGTCGGGTTGCCGAAGTCAATTCTACAGGAAATGGATAGAAATAGAGTTGATTTGACATGAAGCACCTAGTTGACTTTTTGACCAATCTTCAATCACCTAAATGCTTGTAAAATATGCACACAAAGGTCTGTAAACACACATGAAAGAGGGGAAAAATGGTTGAGGGTTAACAAATAGGGGTTTGCCTTGGTCAAACCCCACTTTGGTAATCAAACCCTTGATAAAATAAAGAAATGCAAGAGAATCATAAACTAACAACATGCAAATGCTATCAACTTAAAAAACCCTTGATTATACAAATATGAAGTAATGTCAATGGATGCTCCAAAGTGCTTGAATAATGCTTGATAAGATGTTGTAAGATGCTTGAATCCTTCAAATTTCTTGAATAGGATATGTGAATGCTGGAGGATGTAAAATGAGGTGAAAATCACTTATTTATACCATCGCGCGCCTTAGTAACCTGTTCATACCTCATCAAAGGCCGATATCAAGTGTTTTTGAATAAAAACCCAAAAGGAAATTTCAAAAAAATTGAATTTGGAGCCAAGGGGGACTCATTCGCCACCCACGGCGAATGGGTCCCACCTAGGACCTGAAAATGGGTGTGGGGAATTATCTTGTATTTAATGTTGTTTGTCAGGCTTACATTCAAAAATACACTTAATTAAAGCATATGAGGGCATAAAGGGACCAAATAAAACATAAGAAAGGTGTAAATAGTAAAGTTAAGCCTAGAAAAGTGTGAAATCTTGTTACAAGACTTTACAACACTTCAAAATAGGACTTGTTTAATGATGAAAAGGTGATTTTTAGGTAAATTGTAATGAATAGAGTCTAGAAGAGTGTAGAAATGTCTTACAACACTTCACAACACCTTCAAAAGATGTCAGTATTTGAATTTTAGTACCTAAATATGCATGTTCAAACCATGTTACAACTTAAAATCAGATCAAAATAGATCAAACACCATGAAACAAGACCTAAAAGGCCATGAAAATGACAAGGGGCCATTTTTCTACGGCACATTTAGCCCCCACTTTAGTGAGAGGGTGAACTTGCTTCAAACTCACACTAAAGTAGCCATGAACATTGAGAGGAGGGTTCACATGCACTTTACTTCAGCAAGATGGAATGACAATGATCAAGAGGGATGATCAAGCCCCCAGGATGAAGATCCCATGGAAAACTAAGCATAAGAACAAAGGAACACACAAGTGTTGAGAATCGGATGAAGCTTCAATCGTCTGTCCAACTAGTTATGGATTAAATCTAGGCTGATTGAGAATGTATACTCACTTTGGGGTGACATAACTCATGATGGTCTGCTAGGTGAGAAGGCCCAAATGTACTCACTCTAGGGCCACAAAACTTTTGGTTGTTTGCGGGGTGAGAAATCCCAAAAAGTAAGATACATACGCTAGTTGGTATGCACTCACAAACATAAAGGTGGCTATGGGGAAAATTCATGCAATAGGTGTGCTTCCTGGTCAACCATATCAAAGCTATACCTCATGATAACTTTAACAAGGCACCACAAAAGAAAAATGTCATTTCATGCTCCATGAGACAAGCAAAGCTTTGTATGCTTAGAACTCATGAACAAAAAGCAAGGTACCACAGGCATTCAAGTTGTGTTATGCAAGGTGGAAAAAATGAAAAATGTAAAAATGTAATGTAGAATGTGAGAGATGTTCAAAGGAGTCTTGTTAAGTTCATGCAAGGTCAGTCACTTAGGGAACATTGTGTCTAATGTCTCCAAGAGAGGACCAATCAAATAATAGTATATTCACCACTTAGGGGATGCAGTGTGTTGCATCAAGCCACCAAGAGGAATGTAGTATGCTAAGATAGATCACACTTATGAAGGACATCACACCCAATGTCATCCACAAAGTGACAAATGCATCATATAAATGACAAGACTACACTAGGAACCAAGAATGCAAATGAATTATGGTAATGTATTTCACCCACTTTAAAGGAATTGTTACACATCTTTCTGTGAGCAATTACTTTAAAGTAGCAAAGGGAAGAAAATGCAAAAGGAAAACAAGACATGAGAGCCAACTTGAAAAGCCCTATGCCCAAGGCATATGTTCCAAAGTTAGGTTGTGTCATGTCAATAAAAATGAAAGACAAAGAAAGAGAGTTTCCCCTAGAAAAGAAATCACACCAAATACATAAGGGATCTATGGATTTGGGGTCAGTATGTTTGTTGCTGCAATGTTTTTAAAGAGCTCATAACTTTCATCATTCCCCAAAGCACATAGAACTAGAAGAATGACACAAAGATAGTGAAAACAAAAGGAGAATAAAGTTTGTTTTGGGTCAACATGGAAGAGACATTGTAGTCTCAACACTTTGCATTATCCCCAGAAGGAAAAAACACAAGCAAAAAGAAAACATAAAGGAAAAATAAAAGGAAAACCTTTTGGGTCAACATGAAGGAGACATTGTAGTCTCAATGCCTTGCATCATCCCCGAAAGGAAAACACAAGAAAAAGACAAAGTAAAAAAAAGGAAAAGGGCCTTTTGGGTCAACATGGAAGAGACATAGGGCATCTCTACGCTTTGTGTCATCCCCCAAAAAAGCACAAAAAAAAAGGGAAAAAGGACATTTTGGGTCAACATGGAAGAGACATAGGGCATCTCTACACTTTAGGTCATCCTTGAAAGGAAAACACAAAACAAAAGAGAAAAAGGAAATGCACGATAGATAGAAGAATAGAGGTAAAAATAGAAGAAGTGTACAAAGAACATCAAACACACGATACGAGGGAACATGATAAACATAGAAATGAAAAAAAGAAGAAGGAAAAAATGAATATAAAAGGGTAGTAAGGCGAATGCAAGTCAACTAGATCTAACAAGCCATCTACCTCCCAATCATGTTCAGTGTATTGTGAGGGCGGTTGACTATCCAAAGGAAGAATTACAAGTGTCAAATTAGGAGATGTACCAAGTTCTTCACTTGGTATAGAATATTTATCATTTAAGCTCATGGTAGATGAAAATAAAAAATTTAGATCATTATGCACTTATTCATCTATTTTTGCAATCTCCTCGTCATCATCATCATCAAGATTGATTATGACAGGAGGATGAAGGGTTATTTCTAAGAAGGGATGTATCAAAACCTGTGGTTGTTGGATCAGGTCATTTTTTTGTGAGGGTTGGACTGTGTCATCTTGTGGCGGGTCGGGAGAAAGAGGGTGATCATCTATTGCTTCTATCAAAGATGAAGGTTTGTTTTCTTTATTTTCTTCCATTTGAAATTGATGAGCAAGGAGACGACGATGACGCCTACGCTCCCTAGCATCACAGTTTAATTTTTTTTTTTTTTTAAGTTGTTGAGGTGTAAGAGAAGGTTGATACATCATAGGTTCCTTTCCTTCTAGAGGGGGAAGAATGGAAGAAACCGAAGAAGAAGGGTCAATCACTTTCTCTTTAGCTTTATACATTTTTTCAATGCGAGGAGGCATGAGAGGATTGGTTTCATTTTCTCTTGGGCATTTAAATGAGGAAGGGGAAGTGTCTATGGTTAGGTGCTCATTAGGTTGTATTGTTTGTTCAATATCAGACTCGGGCTAAAGCATGGTTTCATCAAGGATAGGAGTAGCGAAAGTGCACGTGGACATGTGATGAAGAGACAACTCGGCTATTTGTTTGGATTTGAAATTTTGATAGGATATTGAATCGTAGATTTTTGGCACCACAAGGCTCTCTACCTCTTCTAGGGTTTTTCACCTAAGAGGAGAGAGGTAGGCCAAAAATACTAAGGGATTCATTCAAATTATATTATGTATGATGTTGTTATGCATAAATTAAATGATCTAAATGAAATTGAGTGATCTATATGATTGATTATGAATGAAAAAATAAGATTTAAGCTATGTTGGAAAACATAATGTGATATGAAAACAATGACCTATGAATGAATAAAATGCAAAATAGAAAGAGAAAGCCTGAATAAAAGTGCACCTGGGAAAGATTTGAGGAATCTGGAATGGTAGGAATGTTGCTTGAAATTATAGAAAATAAACAATGGGACTCATTTACCCAGGGTGGCCAAATAATCTCGCTTCTGATGAAAAACTGTTGGGAACCAGTTTTTGATTGTCGGGATCCAAAATTTGAAAAAACTTAGATTTTCAGTCTTAAGGTGGGACTCATTCGCCACTAGTGGTGAATTAGTCCTCTCCCAAAATTATAAGAAATCAGGAGACAACTCTACAACACCAGAATTGGAAATGTCTGCTTGTCGGGTTGCTGAAGTTAATTCTACAGGAAATAAACATAATACCTTCTCCAAGTTTAAAATATGATTGATTTGACTTGAAGCACCTAGTTGACTTGTTGGCCACTCTTCAACACCCAAATACTTGTTAAATCTGCACACAAAAGTTTGCAAACACCCATGCAAGAGGGGAAAAATGGTTGAGGGTTAGAAAATAGGGGTTTGCTTTGGTCAAACCCCACTTTGGTAATCAAACCCTTAATAAAATAATGAAATAAAAGAGAATGATAAACAAATAACATGCAAATGCTATCAACATACCAAACCCTTGTTGATGAAAATCTGAAGTTTTGTCAATGTATGCTCTTGAGTGCTTTATTTCTGCTTGATTTGATGTTGTAAGATGCTTGAATGCTTGAATGTGATGTAAGATTGAATGCTTGAATGAATGGGGGTTGAAATGGATGTAAAAACACTTATTTATACATTATTGTGCCTTAGTAGTAACCTGTTAATACCTCATCACAAGCCGACATCAAGTGATTTTAAATAAAAACCCGAAAGGAAATTTAAAATATTTTGAATTTGGGGCTAACGGGGACTCATTCGCCACCCATGGCAAATGGGTCCCACCTAGGACCTGAAATTGGATGTTGGGAATTATATTGCATTTAATTTTATTTGTTGGGTTTACATTAAAAAATGCACTTAATTAAAGCTTATAATGGCATAAAGGGGTCAAATAAAGCATAAGAAAGGTGTAAATAGTGAATTTGTGCCTAGAGAAGCATGAAATCTTGTTACAAGACTTTACAACACTTCAAAATAGAACTTGTTTAGTGATAAAAAGGTGATTTTTATATGAATTGTAATAAATAGAGTCTAAAAGAGTGTAGAAATGTTTTACAACACTTTACCTCACCTTCACAAGACGTCAATATTTGAATTTTAGTACAAAAATATGCATGTTCAAACCACATTACAATATAAAATAAGAGAAAAATAGACCAAACATCATGAAACAAGACCTAAAAGGCCATGAAAATGTCAAGGGGCCATTTTTCTACAATAGATTTAGCCACCACTTTAGTGAGAGGATGAACTTGCTTCAAACTCACACTAAAGTAGCCCTCAACAATGAGAGGAGGGTTCAAATGCACTTACGTTAGCAAGATGGAATTACAATGATCAAGAGGGATGATAAAGCCCCTAGGATGAAGATCCAATGGAAAACTAAGCATAAGAACAAAGGAACACACAAGTGTTGAAATGAGAGAATTGAATGAAGCTTCGATTGTCTATCCAACTAGTTGTGGATTAGATCTAGGCTAATTGTGAGAAAAAGAATTACTACTCACTCTGGGGCGACAAAACTCATGGTGGTCCACTGGGTGAGAAGACCCATAAGGTAAGATACATACAATACTTGGTATGAACTCACAAACACAAAGGTGGCTATGGGGAAAGTCGTGCCACTGAGTGGGCTTCTTGCTCAAACCATATCAAAGTTATACCTCCTGATAACTTTAACAAGGCACCATGAGGAAAAATTTTAGTTCATGCTTCATGAGACAAGTAAAGCTTTGTATGCTTAGAACTCATGAAGAAAGAGCAAGGTACCACAAGCATGCAAGTTGCATTATGCAAGGTGGAAAAAATGTAAAATTCAAAAATGTAAAAATGTAAAATGCAAAAGATGTTCAAAGGAGTCTTGTTAATTTCATGTGAGGTCAGTCACTTAGCGAACATTGTGTCTAATTTCTCCAAGAGAGGACCAATCAAAGAATAGTATATTCACAACTTAGGGGATGCGATTTGTCGCATCAGATCACCAAGACGAATGTAATATGCTAAGATAGATCACACTTATGAAGGACATCATCCCCAATTCCATCCACAAAGTAACAAACATTTTATATGAATAACAAGGCTACACTAGGAACCAAGAATGCAAATGAATTATGGTAATGTATGCCCTCCATTTTAAGGGAATTTCTACACATCATTCTATGAGAAATTACTTTAAAGTAGCGAAGGAAGAAAATGCAAAAAGGAAAATTAAGACATGAGAACCAACTCAGAAATCCCTATGCCAAGTCATATGTTTCCAAGTAAGGTTGTGTCATGTGAACGAAAAGGAAAAAGAGAGAGAGAGAGTTTCCCCCCAGAAAGGAACACACTAAACACATAAGGGATCTATGGTTTTTGGGTCAATATGTTCGTTGCTGCAATGTTTTTATTAAAGAGCTCATAACTGTCATCATTCCCCAAAGCACATAGAACTAGAAGAATGACACAAATGGAGCAAAAACAAAAGAAAAATAAAGTTCATTTTGGGTCAACGTGGAAGAGACATAGGGTGTCTCAATGCTTTGCATCATCCCCAAAAGGAAAACCCAAGCAAAATGAAAGTGAAAAGGTTAAAAAAGGAAAAAAAGCTTTTGGGTTAACATGAAGGAGACATTTTAGTCTCCATGCCTTGCATCATCACCAAAAGGAAAAGCACAAGAAAAGACAAAGTAAAAAGGAAAAGGGACCGATTGGGTCAACATGGAAGAGACAAGGGTGTCTCAATGCTTTGCATCATCCCCAAAAGGAAAACAAAAAAGAAAAAGTGAAATAGACAAGGACCTTTTGGGTCAACATGGAAGAGACATAGGGTGTCTCAATGCTTTTTGTCATCCCCAAAAGGAAAACACAAAAGAAAAAGTGAAAAAGACAAGGACCTTTTGGGTCAACATGGAAGAGACATAGGGTGTCTCAATGCTTTTTGTCATCCCCAAAAGGAAAACACAAAAGAAAAGTTGAAAAAGACAAGGACCTTTTGGGTCAACATGGAAGATACATAGGGCGTCTATGCTTTGCATCATCCCCAAAAGGAAAACACAAAAGCAAAAAAAAAAAAGGGAAGGCACGAAATATAGAAGAAGAGAGGTACAAATAGAAGAAGTGTACGACGAGAGAGAAAACATTGAACACACGATACGGGGGAACACGATATGCACATACAAGAAAACTAAAATTAAAAGTGAAAGGAAAATAAATGTTAGAAGAATAGTAAGGCGAATGCAATTCAACCATCTAACAAGTTATCTGACTCTCAATCATGTTTAGTATAATGTGAGGGTGGTTGACTGTCGAAAGGAAGAATTGCAAGCGTCAAACTATGAGTTATACCAGGTTCTTCACTTGGTGGAGAGGATTTATCATTTAAGCTCATGGTAGATGAAAATAAAGAGTTTAAATCATTATGCACTTCTTCATCTATTTTGGCTATCTCTGCATCATCATCATCATCATCAAGATTGATGACAACAAGAGGACGAAGGGTGATTTCCAAGGAAGGGTGTATTAAAAGTTGTGGTTGTTGGATTGATTCATTTTGTTGGGAATGTTGGATTGGACTATCTTGTGGTGGGTCAGGAGAAGGAGGGTGGTCATTGATTTCTTCTATCAGAGGAAGAGGTTGATTTTCTTGATTTTCTTCCATTCGAGACTGACGAGCAAGGAGATGAAAATGACTCTTACGCTCCCTAGCACCGTGGTTGTGTTTAATTTTATTTTGAATTTGTTGAGGTGTAAGAGAAGATTGAGTTATCATAGGTTCTTTTTTTTTCTGAAGGGGGAAGAACTGAAGAAACCAAAGAGGAAGGGTCAATCTCTTTCTCTTTAGCTTTATACACTTGTTTTATGTGAGGAGGTATGACAGGATTGGGTTCATTTTCCCTTGGTCGGTTAAATGATGGTGGGCCGGAAGTGTCTAAGGGTGGTTGTTCATGAGGTTGTATGGTTTGTTCGATGTCAGACATAGGTTGAAGCATGGTTTTATCTATGATAGGAGGAGTGAAAGTCGACGGGGACACGTTATGAAGAGACAGTTCAACTATGTGTTTGGCTTTGAACTTTTGATAGGTTATGAAAAAGAAGTCTTTACAAGGGGTAATGGGTTCCATAGGTGTGGGAGAAAAGGCTTCTAAGGAAAAATTAGCTTTAGATGATAATGGATGAAAGCCACTATGGTGTATAGTAAATATTTCATTGCCATGTGGAAACTTCAAATATTTGTAAACCATTGATGGGTCTGCTTTCATTGAGCAAAGCCAAGGGTGGCCTAGCCGCAAATTAAATTGATCTAATTGTGGAATAATTGAAAATGTTACCTCCAAATTTTTGGGTCATGTAGACCCTAAATCTGCATTTTTCTCAAAAACAAACAAGCATGAGTATTGCTAGTTAAATCAAGCAAATCAGATGTAGAATCCCTATGAAATAATGGCTCATGTTATCTATGCAAACAAAGTAAGTTATCAACATAAGCTAAGTGAAAGCATGAGAAAAACAAGAGTCAAATTCTATCCCATAGTGGATTGGTGTCACATGTGCTAGTGACCCTTTCCCAATCCTTGATTAATAAGCTTAGATGATGATGATGCAATGAAAATGATGAGAAAAATTAGTTCTCAAGGAGAGTAACTTTCCATATGCTTTTTGGATGAAGCCTTTATTTAAAGATTTTCAAAATGCTAAGTGTTGAAGAGAGACCAATGTGGGACTAAGATTGGACCAATGAAAGAAGGACACTTGTCAAGTGGTGATTGGTTGATGTATGTGCAAAATTTGGGAAGAGTGCCCATGAGAGGGAGAATTTGAATTTGACCTTTGGAAGGGGACATGTAAGAGACATGTAAGGCCTCATAAATGCTCTGTTGGGTGTACATGTCCACTTGGGGGGAGATTCAAACTTGGAGAATATTCTCCCTTTATGCCAAGTTGAAAGTAAAGATTTTGATAAATCAATTAAATGTAATTTCATGTGCAAGTGGCCAAATCTAGAGAGTGCAAGTGGGATGGGATTAACATTTAATCAAGGTTAGATTAAATAGATGATGATTATGCTGATTTAATGTTGATTAGGTGAGTTGACTTTTAAGACTTTGATATTTGATTTATTTAAATCAGAAAATGATGGAATATGATTTAGGATTTGATTTAAATGGATTTTTGATTTATTAAAAGGTTGATGATAATGTTTATTTGATTTTAATTAAATGATCCTAGGAGATGAAATTACCTAATGAATGGATGAAAGTGCACCTGATTAATTGATGAATGGTACTAATGCGACATCTAATTTGACTGAATCCGATCGAATGCATAATGTTAATTTTGCATGTCTACATTTTGCCCCTCTTTGAAGCAATGTACTTGTTGCATTGGTTCAAAGAATAAACTTTCCGCAATTGAAATTAAAAAAATTCATGATTTTTCAGATGCCCCAGCGGAAAGAAGTACACTGGTACATTGCCCCCTCGAGAGATCGAGTGAAAAGATTCAATTTGAGGGTCGATCTCGCGAGAAAGAGGTTCAAAATGGATGGTTATGAATGACAATGCAAATGAGATGAATTTAAGATGCTTAGAATAACAAATCTATATTATCCTAAACAACTTAAATGGTGATATGATGCGAGATAGATGGGATTGATGATGTGATATGCTATGATTATGCAATGGATGAGTTATGAGATGCTTAAACTAACAGATCTATATTATGATGATGATGTATGTGAGATGATATGCAAAATACTGATGAATTATGGATGCGAGATGAATGCATAATGGATGTATGATGGATGCATGATGAATGCATTGGTGATGATGATGTTAGTGTGGAAAATGAAGAAATTAGATGATGAAAAGAGGATCCAACAAGTCCATGATTGGTCAAGACTTTATTAGAGATGATGATGATGATAGATGATGATGATGATAAATGATGATGATTTGCTTATCAAGGATTGGGATTTTCAAAGGGTCACTTACTTTATGTTTGATAACACACATAGGTACGATGCATCAAGGTATCAAGAACCAGGATGGCTACCTAGTGTGATGGACTTTGACTCAACAAGCAGATAGGAGTATTCTTGTTCACACTTGACATACCTGCTAGGGTGTACCTAAAAGTATTCCAATTTACAAGAACAACAAGCACAAACAAAAGATAATGATCGTTGCCCCATTCCTATCTCTCTAAATCCTTCGTCGGATATCATCAAGAGGTCCTTGGAATGAGCGCAATAAGATAAATCAAAAGAAAAGATCAAGTACACAAACAAGCCAATGTTCTTCATACCTTCAGCCAAAGGGATGTGTTTTGATAGGATAAGAATCCAAAGTGATATCCAAAATGATGCCCATTGTTGGAACGATATATCCTAGGACATGCATTGTATAGGATGATGATGGTTTGATAAGTTGATTGATAGGCTAATGATATAAAGTTGACTGACATGTTTGAAAATGATCGAGACTTTGATTTTGTTTTCAATGGTTCATTGTTTTGATTTTTATTTTACGATTGAATCTTGATTTTGTTGCCTGCTATGATTATTTCTGTTTGTGTTGCCAAAGGATGAAGATGGTGATCAGTTATTATGGCTAATTGATTATTGCGGGTGCAAGCGAGATGAGACAGATGGATTTTTTCAAATATTTGGATGTTTTTGACGTTTTGAAATGTTTTGAGGCTGTTTTTGGATTTTGATCTTTTTCAGATGTTTTGGGGTTTTCTGAGATTTTATGAATGTTTTTGTGTTTTTTGTGTTTTTTGAATGTTTTTGGATTTTGATGTCTCGGAGGCTGATCAAAGATGAGCCTTGCCTATGTTTAAGCTCAGAGATGACGTAGTTCAGATTCCAATGTTTTTGATGTTTTTATGCTTTTGACTTGTTTTTGAATTTTTGATGTGTTTTGAATGTTTTTGGATTTTTTGATAATTTGGATGATTTCGATATGGATTTGTGTGATATTATCAGTGCTCTGCTTTGGGATTTTGCTAAAAACCAAGCTAAGGTTGATTGATCAGATCAATGGATTGATGATGATGATAACATTGTTGAGGATACACAACAATGCAAGGATTTGAATGATCAGGATTGATGATGATAACATTGTTGAGGATGCACAACAATGTAAGGATTGATTGATTAGGATTGATGATGATGATAACATTGTTGAGGATACAGGGCAATGCAAGGATAGTGTTAAGCAACACAAGGATATCCCAAGATGATGATTTTTTGATTGGATTTGATTGATCAGGATTGATAAAGCTTGGTTTGGAACAAAAGTTGTTCGAATGATTTGATGTGACATTTGAAGGGTGTGTTTGATGCAACTGATATTGATTGATGTTCGATGAAAGATGAAGACTGATAAGGAATTTCTTCTCGTCAAAATATGCCATGGGCTAGTGATTTGGACTCTAGATCATGAATGCTTCGACCAATTTGGTTTCATGTTTGCCAATGTTCGGATTGCCACATAAGTTGGAGGATATAGACCAAGATTTATTCTTGAAGCAAGATGTACATATCTGCCCCCATTGTCTAGCAATGTAGGGAATGTCATGGGTGGATGCTCGGATAGGTGTATGGATTGATGGATACGCAAAGGATGCCAAGGATTATCTTGCGATAAGATAAGGTGTTCGGATAAAGAATGCTCATTGGATAATGCTTCATGGCTCAGATAATGTTGCATAGGATAGGACCCATGAAAGCAACCCATGTCAAGATGTTTGTCATAAGCAAGCGTAAGGTGTGCCCCAAAATTTCATCAAGATCAAGATAACTTGGATGATGGATGCAGATGGATGAAGATGGATTGGATAAATGGTTCATCGATTTATTATGGATAAGATGGATGGAATGCTTGATTTATTACGGATGGGATGAGATGCTTTCATCTGAAGTGGCGCACATAGATGCTTGATTCTACACATGACACCTATTTGCTAGGTTTTCGTCATGGTCTTCCCCAAAGCGCTGCCCATGCAGTTTTCACTAGAGGACGATTTTTTTCTCTTTACTATTTTCAATCCTTTTTTTGATTTTTTTGCATTTTCATATTTTTTGATTTTTTTGTATTTTTCTGTGAAACATTTAAAGCTCATGCTGAACCACAAGGTGTTGCTAATGTAGGTGCCTTTGTCAAAATGTGCCACTGATATCCTGCCTGAAGAAGTTGTTTCGCTAAGATATGTGCACTTGAATATAAATTTTGAGATTCCTGATCTACTTTGTCGATACTGGAGTTAACTCTATCTTGGTGCGCACATCGCAATAAAGTGCCTTCATAATCCTTATGATGAAGGGTCGTTTCCAATACAAGGTCAATGAAAGAGTTGGATATCATGCGTGGAGGCATGGATGGAGTGTGTTTAGGGATAAGAGATGGATTGGTTGACAGTTTGGAACCTTTGACTCTCCAAACTTGGGAAAATGACCAATGATGGGTGGATACGGAAGTGTGCATCGAATTAGGACCAACTGCTTGATATACTTTGTACATCGCTTGAAAAGCCTGCTTTTGATTTTGTGGACAACCTTGATGGATATTTTTCCCTTTTTTATTTTGCCCCACAGTTTCTTTGACTGATGGAGTTTGATAGGGATGATCTTTCTTTGTATTTTTTGGTATCCATGTGTATTTGATTTGTCCATTATGCTTCTCAGCTTCTTTTTCTTTGATAACATTCTTCGTACTTTGATTCAATTTTTTCTTTTGATGTTGGTCCCAATTTGTGGATGGGGTGATGGGTGGATGAAGATTCATGGCGTGGTTGGTTGTAGTATTGACACTAGTTTCATCATAAGGATTCTTCGTGCTCACTATGTTGACGTTTGCTTGAGATGAAGTTTCCCCCAGTATGGTGGAAGTAGTACCTTCATGCTTTGATTTTCTTGTTCCAAGAGCTCTTGTTCAATAAGTTTTCTCTGATAGATGACCACCATAGGTGACGTTCTTTCAATTTGCTGCTCTGCTAACTCTGGATGTTCTATTTGACTTGTTTTGTTGAGAGGATAATGACGGATATCTTTATTCATGATGTCCTTAGTCTGAGTTTTGGACATATTTGATCCTGATGTTGAAAACTCCGTTTGATTGTACGAGTTAAGAACAAAATCTTGTTCTAGATGAAGATCATCTACATGCCCATCTGTAGAAAGCATCTCATGGGTAGATGGAGGAGTATGTGCTACATGGATATGATCATCTTGCATGGATAAGAGAGTGTTCATTAGATTATTGTAGTATCTTGAAGATATAAATTCTTGATCTTGATTAATTTCGGAGTTGCTTTCGACATGCTTTGGATCAAGTTCTTGACATGGGGCAGCTTCAAAGGATGGATTTCTTACAAAGGACTTTTGGATGTCGACATTAGGCATGGTCAAGTTCAAGGTTCCTTCAACATCTGTAACCATGAGGTCAAAGGGGATCAACATGTTTTGAAAATGACCATTGCTAGACCTTAGTGAAAGATTTTGATCTTGCTTTGGAATAACTTCTTGAGATATGTCCTCTAACTCATAAGGCGATGTAGAGAAATTTTCAATATGATCATTGGTTAACGGATCATGCATTATGTCAATTGGATCAAATAGTCCTAACATTCCTTGAAAGAGATCACTAAAAAGTGGCTCTTGATGTATGGCGATTTGATCATTGGATGGGGTGAAAACATCTTCAAGGTGCTCATCTTTGTTTTCAAAAAATGTTATTTTTTGTGTTTGTGCTTGTGTTTGTTGAGTAGCTTGAGAAGCTTGTTGCACTTGTTGAGTTTTTCTTGCTCGTTACATGGCTAGATATTGTTGGATGGCTTTTTGGTATGATTGGTGAGCTTTTAGAGCAATGTCATATTGTCTTGTTGCGTTTGGTTTTGGTGGTAGTGGGAGCGGATTTGGAATTGCGTTGGATGCGGTTACAAGTGATTGAGATACACTTGGAGTGATTGTGGGGGTTTGAGATGTGATGGGCGTGATAGTGGTATTTGGAATGATTGAAGGGATAGTGATGGTTGGAATGACCGAGGTGATAGGTCCTTGGGAGACCGTATTTCGATTTGGGATGAATGTTGTTGTTTGATTAGATACCATCCATTGGTGTGATGTCGATGGTATATTCGAAGGATTTGAGGTGATGGTTTGATTGACATTAGGTGGATTGATTTGGGTGTATTGATTGGTGCTAGGTAAAGGGGGAAGCCCTAAACCAAGGAATGATGTTGGTAATGGTGGTGGAGATTTCCCTTGGCGCAATGCCTCAACTATTTTGGAAAGTTCCACAATTTGATCTTGCCAAATTTGTTCTTGATTTTGAACTTGACTCACTTGAGATAGTTGATTTGGCTTTTGTTTAAGTGGATTTGGGATGCCTACTTGTGGTTTTTGAATGGGATTATGGGAAAATTGACTTTGGATAATATTCTGATTTGGGATGATGTTCAGATTTGGCATGATAGGATGAACATTGTTGGTATTGGGAATCATTTTTCCAAAGTTTTCCGAGTTAGGATTCATGTTTCGAAAACTTGCACTTGGTACATCCACATTTGGTTTGTAGGGATTTGGTGGGATGACATTGTTCATTTGAAGGCTCATGCATTAATTGTTCGGTTGGTGGATTTGTAGGTTTGGACTTAGATCTATCATTGGGAAATGTGTTCCAAACTTTGACTTGGGCATACTCACACTTGTTGTACCATTGAAATTTGTCGAAGGAAATGATCCTATGCATGGATTTTGATAATTGATAGGCATTGCAAGGCTTTGAAGATTCAACTGATTTGGATTACCCAAGATGTATGGATCAAGTTTATATTCCATGTTCTTCTTGTGTTTTGACCTTGTTATGAAAAGTGACCTCTAAGGTTTTTAGGATCAACGACGAGATAAAGGATGAAAGGTGAATGATATGAGTGTTGAACGTTTAGGGACTTTGGATCAATGCTAGACTTAGGGATTTTGATTTTGAATGTTTGATTTGGATGATGAACTTGTAAACCCTAAGATGTTGGATGTGATCTTTAGGATGAACTTTGTTCAAAGGATTGCTAATTCAGTTAAATGTATGAGAAAGGATGCATTCCCATACATCTAACTAAACAAGGTGATTTTGATGATGATGATTTAAGGATGATTTACCCAAGTCCAGAATGATGTTTCCAAAGTTCTAAAGTTGTTTGGTAGGATGTATTTTGATAAGTGTTTGGATGGATGAAGTGTTTGATTTTGATCCTAAGAGACTTAGAGAGACTTTGTTTACTAGGCCAAGGTATTGAAGAACACACTTTTCTCTAAGAGCAATCAAAAGACCAATATGACCAAGAGATATCAAGCACATGGTCCAATTCGTTATCTTTGCTTAATGAGTTATTTTTACCAAAAACAACCACTTGATTATGTTTCAAACTAAATGTCCAATGTCACAACTTCTTTTCATCCCACAAAGTGCTATGTGGAAGTTCCAAGAAATTAGGACAAAGGTTGCCTAATGTTGACCTTTGTAAGAGCAAATTAAGATGTAAACCCAATTACTTAGGAACCTCTAAGGACATAATCCCAAGGGTAAGCAATAGTTCTTGGGCTTTGTCAAAGGTATTTTCTCTAACTAAGGGGTTTGAAATTTTGATGATGATGTTGAATGTTGGTTTTGCAATGTTTTCGATAAACACACCGTGTTTTCGAACGAAGAACAAGTACAAGCCCTATGGATGTGAAGTACAATATTTGTTGAATCCCCACTTGGAAAAGTCCAGCTATGCTTATCTTTAGAGAATGGTTAGATGCTTGACCCCACTAGCTCCCCTCCACGCACTCACTTATACGAGGCAGCCAAGCATCAACACCCATGAAACTCCCATGGCATGTTTTCCATTTCTACTAAAGACCATAAAAGTGTGGGGCGGCTTCAGAATGACTGTTCTTGCACCAACAAATAGATTAAGGATTTTGGAAAATTCTAGCACATGGGTTCTAGTAAGGACTTTCCATTCATAGGAGTTGGCCCAATGTGGCAAGAGTTCCCTTTCGGATCCATCTTGTCGGAGTCAACCGCGTGATATTGGCGTTTCTTCCAATATCCACATTTATATCCCGGCTGGAAATACTCTTGGCTTTAGAGTGTTACCGGTTGATTCGTTCCCTTGGGTGAGTACTTTTTCCCCAAGGCAGGCCCTCTAAGATAAACAAAAGCAAGCAAAGACACAATCCGTAACTCGATCGATTTTTGATGGCACAAAGAAAAAGAATGTACGCGAAAATGCCCCTACTCACACTCGCATAAGATGTTCAATTTTTAAGCCCAAATCAAAGTGTTTCAAAGCAATAAAATGCATTTTGAGTGTTTTTCTTGCACCCTAGATCGCACAAAGTGCAAGGGGAGAGGATACGCACTCAAAATGCACCAAAGACAAAATCACACAATTCAAGCACTTGTTCATTTTATAGCCTTCAAAGCAATTGTGAGTTCATTTTAAGCACCAAAATGAAGTGTGAAGTTTTTTTGTTCAATTTTAGCCCAAATCAAAAAGCTAGTAGGTGTCTAAGGTTCAATTTTAGTTCCAACTTTGAAAACAAACAATGATCTAGTTGGCCTAAAATTTAAAATAAAAGCTAAAATGAAAGCCTTAAGCATTAAAAAATGATTTTGTCAAGTTCAAGTTAAGTGCTTGATTTCCTTCAAAAAGTCTTCAAAGATTTCCTCCAATATTTTAATGTTGCAAGTTTCATGTGCCAACGAAATGCTCCTTCTTCGTTTTTCCTTCGTTTTCCTATTAAGAAATAAAATCAAGTTATTCAATTGAAATCATTGTAAGCACTAACTTCAAGTAATAGTTTGATTTTAAATGAAATGTCTAATTAATTGAATCATCAATAAAATGATTATCAATAAATAAGTGAATCCCCCCTTCCTTTGTTTTCCTTTGCTTTCCTTCCAGATGAAGACTTGCAATTATCCTTTGGGTTCAACCAGCAACGTTTTAATTTCAGCCCATTTATAGAGCGCCCATCTGCAAACTTTAAGACTTCCCAACAGATATCACTCCATGAGATTAAGTCTCCAGTATGAGTAACTATGCCCAACTGCACCCAATGCTTTGAAGTTGATCTATTTAATGCATCTCCTGAAATCATGCCGCCATATCTTTTGCTTCTTTAATTTGGTGAGCAGTAGCACAATAGGAAACTTAAATGCCTTGAGCAGTGCCTTGATCAGCATTGACTGAAGTGCAGAGAGGGTGCGCAGAATGTGTGACAAAATGTCTTTACCAGTATCCCCACTGCCTGCAAAATGAAAGTAAAGTTGCAACTTCTTTTATGATAAGACGTGCACAATATTGCCTCAATTAAATGTCTTAATGTGCCTTAATTGCCGTTGGCAGATGAAAGCTGCAAGTTGTCATCTGCCTCAATAATGCTTGTTAGGGAGCAATAACTGGCAATCTTGTCAAAATAGTGTACGCTGCTGATGAAGAAATTATGGTCTCATGAAGTGCCCTGTATGCAGAAAGCGTAAGCATAGAAAAGACAGGTGAACAACGTTATTAATTACCAAGCAAAATGTGGCATTAGCTTTGCAAGTATAGATAAAGACAAGGAAATATCACATAGTATTAGCAGAGATGGACAGCGATATTAATCTACGTAGAATCATTAAAAGCCTCTTTAAATGTTTGACAATAGTATGGACAAAAAATTAAACCCTGTCATTAGCACATTAACCATTCGCAGGAAGCAAGATTTGAACAGCAAGGAGTGATAAGAGTGTGGCGCGACTTAGAAGTGTTAGACTCTCTTTCCATGCTTCAAGAAGATATGTTTGCAATCATTAGTGTTGTCTCACCTGCTGGTTCACTCTACGCCAGTGGTAGGAAAGATGGAGTCTTGTACTAGATCTAGCAGTAGTGAGAATTTGTTCTAGGTTGCTGGGTAACGAAGAAAGGAAAAAAAAAATGTATGCAACAGTTCTTTCCTATTGAGGATAGGTTGCGGGCCCAAAACAAGGAAATCAGGTCCTCCCTATCATGTTTCTTGCAACTAAAATGTCAAGAGTTTCTAGCTATGAAGAAAATGATTGTTTTGGTAATGAAGGTACACCTAAATTCCATTGATAGGTTTAAGAACGATCCTTTGGTCATTGCATGCTAACAGTCTAGACAGAGATTTAATATTTCTATGTACGTAGAGGCATAGAGAAGATTATGTCCAAAAGGTAGATAATTGGTTAGAACAATTACATTCACACACAACCTTCATTTCCTATTCAACTTTGAACTTCAAGCTTTATGTCTCAGAAGCACTATCTTTGTTTCTAACAACATGCACGTATAGCCTATAATATTCTAATGAATGGATATGGCTCAACTATTATCGGGAAAAACACACAAAAGATTGTCTCATCTGTACATATCACAAACATTATCAAGAAGAAAAGTGAGAAAGCATTGATATTTGTAAAATCATACCTGTGATGTTCTTTGTGTTGTCATTATTATATTTCCTCCTGCATATATTGAACTATCAACCATACCTAATAATGTTGTGCAGCACTTGACTTAGTGCAGGAGGCAATGATCCTTCCCAAGGAGAACTTAGAGATAGAATTTCCAGGGATGGACGCGTCGTATACACAGTCTTAGAATGTTGTTATAGCGTGGAGGCTGCATCAAAAGTGATACTGGATGATGAGGGAAGATTATGGGTGGAAAGAATATTCGAAGATGTAAATGAGATTCTATCTAAAGAGACCATTCTCGTCCATATTCAGCTCAACAAGCTGCCTCCTATTATATCAAGAATCTATACGTTGACTAAGCTTCTAATGTATGATCAGACACCTAAAGATTAACGATAAAATCCAGGCATAAGGGACGACTCTTCTCAAGCTTGAACAGTTTGGAAACAGAGACATTTATGAAGATTTGGACAGTGGCATATATCCGAAGGTATAAATTTAGTTTTCTACATGGTGTCAAGATGTGAGCAGAAGGCACAGGTATCATCAATCAAAATTTTAGAGAGCATATTGGATTAACTGTCCATATTTGGACAACCTACACAAACATGACAGAAATAAAGTTTGACAGCATAAATAAAGTTGTGCACAAACACTCATATTCCCCTAACATAAGCAACTAGATTCCAAGTGTTCGTAAAAGAGAACAAAATAGAGATAAAGCTTTGACACCAACAATTTACTTCTTTTTTTTTAAATTTTTATACGTAGACAAGCCATAATGCTCAAATTAGTGTTAAAAAAAACAACATAATTTATTGCTCATAGAAGTATTGGTTCTGCCCTCCTTCTAGTGCCATTATGTAGACCCTAAATCTGCATTTTGCTCAAAAACAAACAAGCATGAGTATTGTTAGTTAAATCAAGCAAATCAGATGTAGAATCCCTATGAAATAATGGCTCATGTTATCTATGCAAACAAAGTAAGTTATCAACATAAGCTAAGTGAAAGCATGAGAAAAACAAGAGTCAAATTCTATCCCATAGTGGATTGGTGTCACATGTGCTAGTGACCCTTTCCCAATCCTTGATTAATAAGCTTAGATGATGATGATGCAATGAAAATGATGAGCAAAATTAGTTCTCAAGGAGAGTAACTTTGCATATGCTTTTTGGATGAAATTGTGGAGGATTTTCTTGAGGATGAAGCCTTTATTTAAATATTTTCAAAATGCTAAGTGTTGAAGAGAGACCAATGTGGGACTAAGATTGGACCAATGAAAGAAGGACACTTGTCAAGTGGTGATTGGTTGATGTATGTGCAAGATTTGGGAAGAGTGCCCATGAGAGGGAGAATTTGAATTTGAATTTGTGCAATGAATGTTGAGTTTGACCTTTGGAAGGGGACATGTAAGAGACATGTAAGGCCTCATAAATGCTCTGTTGGGTGTACATGTCCACTTGGGGGGAGATTCAAACTTGGAGAATATTCTCCCTTTATGCCAAGTTGAAAGTAAAGATTTTGATAAATCAATTAAATGTAATTTCATGTGCAAGTGGGATGGGATTAACATTTAATCAGGGTTAGATTAAATAGATGATGATTATGCTAATTTAATGCTGATTAGGTTAGTTGACTTTTAAGACTTTGATATTTGATTTATTTAAATCAAAAAATGATGGAATATGATTTAGGATTTGATTTAAATGGATTTTTGATTTATTAAAAGGTTGATGATAATATTTATTTGATTTTAAATAAATGATCCTAGGAGATGAAATTACCTAATGAATGGATGAAAGTGCACCTGATTAATTGATGAATGGTACTAATGCGACATCTAATTTGACTGAATCTGATCGAATGCTAGTTGGAATTGAGAAAGAAGGAGCCACATGACTAACTTGTTGCATAGTTGTTGTAACATGATGAGTGGTATAAGTTGGTATAGATGTTATGGTTGAAGGGGGGGAACGTGAGGTCCTCCTTGGCTTACATCAATGTTTTTAGATGGGGAAATGGAGGAGGCATGTTTATTGTAAATCTTAGAAATTTGCTTCATAACTTGTAAGCCATCATCACTTTCAATCAAATGATGAAGGTTTTTTATCGCAGGTATGGCAGTGGTAGAAATGTTTTCAAGTGACAAGTCTTGTTGTAAGTGTGCAAAATTCTCATGGATATTAATTACTTTTTCTTGCGGGATGGAGTTGTTTTGTGTGTCAACATTCATGGGATGGAAAGGTGAAGGCATAGAAGTGGTATTGTCCATGCCTAATGCACCATTATCCACACTAGTAGTAGGAGCTCTTGAGATCCCAAGGTCTACAACAAAAGTGTTATCACGGGAGGCCATGAGTCTAGAACTTCGTCTCAGGGTATGTGCAGGATCATCATGGAAAAAAAAAGCACTTAAGTGGCAAAAAATTTAGAAAAATCAGTGTTAGGAAACTTGACATAAAAATTTGAATAAGTTATGTATGTTATTTAAAAAATATGTAACAATAGAATCTGTAGAAAATTGAATGTAGTTTCTAAACTACTAGGTTTATTTAAAAATAAATAAAATCTATTTGGTGAAAAATTGAAATTTCAATGCAGTAGTACTTAAATTTCAGGGAAAAAATAAGGTGTCTGTCTGACCACCCTAACCATAATAAAATGATAATATTTTTTTATAAGATTTTATATACAGGTAGAAGACTCATGTTCGGATGTGATGCATATTTTTTTGTAATTTTTTTCCAAGTAAATAATTAATTATGAATTTTTTCTTACAACTTTTAAAAAATATAAAAACTCGTATGTTTGGCCACCTTAACTTAGTCAAAACTTCATGAAATTTATTTTTTATTTTTTTAATCCTATAGTATGTGAAGTATAGAATGTAAGCATGTTTCAGATTCAAAAAATGTGATACCATTGGAAAGTTATAGATGTTTTTTAATCAACCTATTGATTGGGACTTTAATCATAATTCTAATAGAAAATGAATAATAATTACTTATTAAATTTGATTTAAATCATAATTTATATTGGTGGAAAGCTGAGAATCTCCTCTAAAAACCCTTTTCGTTTCATCAATTTTGGGTAAAAAAAAAGTCGTCAGCCACATACCCTACAAATACCCATAATATTGCCACTTTTTGGCCCATCATGATCCTGCACATACCCCTCACTAAAGTATTATCAATGGGGCACCAAACACTCATACAAGTACCACAAAAGGTGGGGTGAATCCAAATGTAATGCAATCTAGTAGTTATTAATGAAAATAAAAGAAATTCTGCTATCTGTAACCAACAAGTAACTACAAAAAACAAAAATGTAGGAAAATTCCAGAAAATACTATGTAAAAAGTGTTGAGGGGCTGATTCTCCCAGGGTGGCAAATGAGTCCCAGTATGATCTTTTTTTTGTGTGTTTTTCAAAAATTTTAATGTGATTCTAATTCTTTTTAGAATGCAATAAAGGATGCAGATGCATATTTTCAGTTTTTTCAATGATATGCAATGCAAAAATGAAATCTAAATGAATCTTCTACTAATGCAATTTGAGAAATCTTAGAATGCAAAAACAACACAAAACCCTAATTGAATGTTGATGCAAATGTAATCTAGGATGCAATATGCAAATGAAATCATAAATAAAAAGTGTTCAAAATGAAGGTTCACCAAAATGAACCATAGATTTTTGGCACCACAAGGCTCTCTAGCTCTTCTAGGGTTTTTAACCTAAAAGGAGACGGGTAGGCCAAAAATGCTAAGGGGTTCATTCAAATTATGTTATTTATGATTTTTTTATGCCTAAATGAAATTGAGTGATCTATATGACTGATTATGCATGTGAAACTAAGATTTAAGCTATGTTGGAAAACATAATGTGATATGCAAACAATCACCTATGAATGAATAAAATGCAAAACAAAAAGAGAAAGGTTGAATCAGAGTGCACCTAGGAAAGATTTGATGGATTTGGAATGGTATGAATGTTGTCTGAAATTAGAAAAAATAAACAATGGGACTCATTTTCCCAGGGTGGCGAATTAGTCCTACTTCTAGTGAAAAACTGTCGAGAACCAGTTTCTGACTGTCGGGATCTAGAATATGACAAAACTTAGATTTTCAGTCTTAAGGTGGGACTCATTTGCCACTAGTGGTGAATCAGTCCTCTCCCAAAATTCTAAGAAATCAGGAGACAACACTGCAACACCAAATTTGGAAATGTATGCTTATCGAGTTGTTGAAGTCAATTCTACAGGAAACAAACATAATACCTTCTCCAAGCTTGAAATATGATTGATTTGAATTGAAGCGCATAGTTGACTTGTTGTCCACTCTTCAACACCTAAATACTTGTTAAATCTGCACACAAAAATCTACAAACACACATGCAAGAGGGGAAATTGGTTAAGGGTTAGCAAATAGGGGTTTTCCTTGGTCAAACCCCACTTTGGTAATCAAACCCTTAATAAAATAATGAAATAAAAGAGAATGATAAACAAATAACATGCAAATGCTATCAACTTACCAAACCCTTGTTGATGAAAATCTGAATTTTTGTCAATGGATGCTCTTGAGTGCTTGATTTATGCTTGATTTGATGTTGTAAGTTGCTTGAATGCTTGAATGTGATGTGAGATTGAATTCTTGAATGAATTGGGGTTGAAATGGATGTAAAAACAATTATTTATACATTATTGTGCATTAGTAACCTATTAATAACTCATCACAGGTCAACATCAAGTGATATTGAATAAAAAATTGAAAGGAAATTTAAAATATTTTGAATTTGGTGCCAAGGGGGACTCATTCACCACCCATAGCAAATGGGTCCCACCTAGGACCTAAAATTGGTTGTCAGGAATTATCTTGCGTTTAATGTTATTTGTTGGGTTTAGATTCAAAAATGCACTTAATTAAAGATTATAAGGGCATAAAGGGGTCAAATAAAGCATAAGGAAGGTGTAAATAGTGAAGTTGTGCCTAGAGAAGGGTGAAATCTTGTTACAATACTTTACAACACTTCAAAATAGGACTTGTTTAGTGATAAAAAGATGATTTTTATATGAATTGTAATAAATAGATGGTGCAGGAGCACCTACACCACAAAGTCCATTTTTTATTATTTGAAATTATGATGGGTTAGTGCTAATTTTTTTAGGTTTATTTTTGTCTAATAATTTCTAAAAGACAAATCATAATGTAATTGGAACCATCTTGGGTCATTTGGGTTGAAAATGTATAGTCTTGCACCTAAGAATCCTTGTAGCCTCTTGAAGGAAAGTTCTTGAATTTGTAAATGGGAATGCTGAGAAAGAGTCTTAAAGTCATATTTTGGGTAAAATAATGGTGACTACATAAGTCCTAGGTCTTTAGAACAATAAATTTGCATGATAAAGCTTATTAAGCAAACCTTTGCTAAATACTAGTATTTATGGGCTTAATAAGGGTTTGTTGGTTAAAAGGTGGTTATGGGCATTGAAGGGAGTTGTCTCTCATTTGAAATATATTAAAAACATCATTCAATCCCGAATGTGGTTTCAATGAATAACTTTTGAAGTTTTGATGCTCTGTACAATGCCAAAACTGTGAAATATCAACAATTTTTTGAATTTTCAATTCTTTTTTCCCTGTGTATGGCCCAGTACAGGGCTCCCATGTTTGGAAATTCATGAAATATTGTAGTGATAGGTCTTAACTCAGTTCTCCATTTCTTTTGAGGCTCCTTTTGGTTGTTTTGGTTAAGAGAAAACTCATTTCTTCTCGAACAACCTGTACAGACCAACAAGGTCCCAATTTTAATTCAATTTTGCAATGGAGCCTTTTCTCCTACTGTGGCGACTTGTGACTAAAAGGAAAGGATTATAATGTGTTTTTTTCAAGTTTCTTTAACCCTTTTAGTAGTGGTAAGGCATCAATAGGGTTGGTGATGGTATCTTAGGCCGTGAAAGCAAGATTTTGGCTTAAAATGGAGGAACCAAAGTGATGTTTTTGAGATCTATTGAGTCTAAAGGCTAGGTGAAGGTTTCTTATGTGTATGAAGACCCTAAAAAACTTTTTTTTATGTTTTGGTGAGGTCTATAAGGCCTTGGAGTGGTGAGATGTTGAAAACCCTAGTTGTTTGTTAAGAAATTGAGGGGTTTTAGAAATCATGGCTTAGAGGTTGAGTGTTTGTGTAAAACCTATGAAATTGGAAGTCTTGTGACATTTTTGGTGACTGTTCAAGAGATTTTAGGGTTAGGAGAAGTTTAAAAGGTAGTTTGTTTGTAAAACAAGGCTAATTTTGTAGCCTTTTTGCAAGGCAAATTGAAGGATCTCCAAGAAGTTGCAAAGAAACCCTATATGTTTGGCTTGGGAAAGGTGTTGGCAGTCTGAGTAGGTACTAGATTGATGATGAAATGGTCCTTGAGAGGTTTTATTTAAGGGATAAGTCTATTTGATGAGGTTTGGAGACTAAAAACCTTGGTAGTGTTAAGGGTTCCAAGGTGGCTGAATGTAATAGCATAAGTTATTGTTTTATTGAAGACTGAATGAATCTTCTCCACCTTGACTCTACATCATAGTGGTATTTGTGTGAACCTAGATCCAAAACCTGCAATAACACAATAAACAAACAACAAATTAGATTCAAATGCAAGCTAGAATGTAGATTCCTCAAGAAATCCATTTATCCATACTCAAAATAGGAAAATGAAATCAATACAATGAGAAATCAATAAAAGAGATTAAATCCTATAAAAACAATGTAAATTCTTGATCTCTTGAGGCATTTGGTGCCAATTTGATGTAAAAATTGGCCCTTTCCCAACTCCAATGCTAGCTTTGATGATTTTATGAAGAGTGATGAGTGCTCCAAGATGAAAACCTTCATAACCTAGCTACAAATTCGAAAGTATGGATGAAGATTGCTAAATATTCAAGCATAGTAAGTTTACTCAAATTGTGGATGCTCAAATGAGGAGGTTAGCCTCTTGTTTATAGAATTTCAAGTTGAGGAGATTTCCAAAATAGAGCAATGTGGGACTCAATTTCATCCAATGACAAAGTGTCACTTGTCAACATGTGAGTGGATGGAGGATGTGCAAGTTTTGATCAATGTGTCAATAAATGCCAATATTTGAATTTTGAAATTGTTGAAATGACATGTAAGAGGGAAATAAGGTACATTGAATGTCACTTGGCTCAAGGAAAAAGGACTTTCTAGGTGGAGTAAATGCCTTGTTGGAAGGAAAAAGTCCACTTGGATTTTGAATTCAAATTTGAGGAATATTCCTTAAAAGTTGTTTTGTTGAAGAAAATAGAGATTTAATAAATCAAATAACTCTATTTTCATGTGCAAGTGAAAAAATATGGAGGATGGGACATGAAAAGAGATTAAATTAATCAAGGTTAATTAATTTAATGAAGGGATTAAATGATGTGACCTATTTGACTTAAATTTGTGGATTTATTTAAATCAAATATGAGAAGAATACGATACATGATTAATTAAATAAGGAATTTTGATTTATTTAATTAAAAGAGATGATGTTAGATTAAACTAAATAAGGTTTTAATTTATTTAATTTAATAGATATACTTTAGAGATTTAATAAAATAAAATTATTTAATTAATTAAATAAGGATAATTAGATCAGACTAGTTAATTTAATTATCGAGAGAGGATGACTTAATTAGATAACTAATTTATTTAATTAAGAGAGGAATATTAATGAATTTAATCAAATAAAGGCATTTGATTAAATGGTTAGATTGAAGGATGATTTAGGATGAAGCGATGTTAGTGGTCAGGATCAGATGTCCAATGTTAGTCAGTGCATTTTACGTGTCTACAGTATTAGAGTGAGGAGTAGATTTGTTTGCATTTTGCAAGTAGAAGAAGAGGCAAGGTTTACAAGATGCCTCCAAAGAAGAATGATATGGCTAAAGAAATGAAGGAGATGAAGGAAAGGCATGCAAGAGAACTCAAAGAGTTGGAAGAAAGAATCATAGCCTTGGAGACAAACAAGAGAAGGGATGTTGAAGAGAGTGAGACAGAAGAAGAGGAAAATGAGGAGTTTGAAGATGTGGAAGAAGATCTTACTCTAGAGGATCAAAGAATTGCAAAGTTGCTAAAGGCAGTGAAGAGTGACAAGCCTAAGGTAAAAATTGATGTTCCTAAATATGGTGGTAGTTTAAATGATGAAGAACTACTTGATTAGATTGCTGCATTAGATAATCATTTTGAATGTGATGAAGTTCCTGAAGAGCAAAGGGTCAAAATTGAAAAGACTAACTTGCAAGGTCATGCTTTGGTATGGTGGGATTACTTTCAATCTAAGAGGAGGAAACAAGGAAAGTCTAAAATCACATGATGGGACAAGATGATATCAAAACTGAAAGGTAAATTCTTACCCAAAGATCACCAAGTTCAAATGTTTAAGAAATTGCAAAGCTTAAGACAAAAAGAAATGGATATTAAGTCTTATATTGAGGAGTTTTATAAATTAAGTCTAAGATCTGGTCATCATGAGAATGAAGATGAAAAAATTGCTAGATATATTGGTGGTTTGAGGCTTAATATACATGATGAATTAGTTCTGGCTAACCCTAGGAGTGTAGAGGATTGTTATCAAATGGCTATCAGGGTGGAGGAGAAAATGAAGAGAAGGAAAGAAAAAGCAGTTAGAGGAAGAGGAATACCTTCTACAACAAAGTAGCCATGTGAATATTAGGAAGGATCAAACAAAGTTAAAGTTCACAATGTTGATTCTAGAGGTGGTTTTGGTTTTAGAGGTAGAGGAAGGTTTGGTACTAGTAGAGGAACTAATGATTTTGCAGGAAGGTGCTACATGTACAATGAGTTTGTCCATCCTTCATGGAAATGTCCTAAGAGGGTTGGTAGTTCACATAGTGGAGACAAGAAGGTTGATAGGAGAGCACAGTTGGTTCAGGAAGAGGAATGTGAAAGTCATTGTTCAACAAGTAAGAATGCAGGTCCTGAGGTTGGGGAAATGTTAAAGGTAAGAAAAACAATCTTAAAGGTAGTAAAAGAGGAAGCACCTTTGCAAAGGAAAATTATTTTCAATACAAATTGTAAGTGCAAGGACAAGGTATGCAAAGTGGTCATTGATTCTGGCTCAACTGAAAATATGGTTTCTTGCGAAATGGTCAATAAGTTAGGATTGAAAAACATTCCTCATGAATGTCCTTACAAGATCTCATGGTTGAATGATGATCAATATTTATTGGTAAATGAGAAGGTTTTTGTAGACTTTCAAATTGGTGATTATCATGATAGTGTTGTGTGTGATGTTCTTCCAATGGACTGTTGTCATTTGCTATTAGGTAAAACTTGGCAATCTAACAAAAGGGCATTGTATGATGATAGAATGAATACTTACACTATAATTCAAGATGGTCACTCCTTTGTGTTGACTCCCCTTATTGAAGATGTTAAGGGAAAGGCTAAGGTCATTGTGTGTGGCAAGAAGATTCCTATAAATGTGATGAAAGAAAACAAACATTCTGATGTTGGCAACTGTCCTAAAACTGAAAATACAAGGGTAGCTGATGAAAAGGTAAATACAAAGATAAAGGAGGTAAGGACTGTGAGTCTGCATGATAGTGTGATGATAGGGAGCATTTAATGCCCTATGGTTGAGAATAGAGTTGAGAATCAAGAAAAAATGGTAGGTGCAGGGGTGTATAAGCGTGATTTAACAATGGTAAAGCAAAGTACAAGGAAAACAAAGCAAGAAAAAAAGTTGTAGACATGAAAGTGTTAACAAAAGGAACACAAAACAAAGTATTACTAACCAATGTTTGTATGTACGTAGAGGGTATCATGGACAATCCAATGTTTAGCAAAGAAATGGTAACAAGCTGATTGTAGGTCTAAGATTAGAAGCAAGGTCAAATGCTTATATGCATTTATTGCAAAATGATGGAGGTTTAAGACAGTTTACAGGTCCTATGTACATGAACCAGTGGAGTGGGTTGATGAATCAATGGAATCTTCATGAAGAATGGAGACAGTGGAATCAAGGCCAACTCATGAGGCCTAAGTTTCTTTTAGGGGGGTGTATGGTGCAGGAGCACCTACACCACAAAGTCCATTTTTGATTATTTGAAAGTATGATGGGTTAGTGCTAATTTTTTTAGGTTTATTTTTGTCTAATAAGGTCTAAAAGACCAATCTTAATGTAATTGGAACCATCTTGGGTCATTTGGGTTGAAAATGTATAGTCTTGCACCTAAGAATCCTTGTAGCCTCTTGAAGGAAAGTTCTTGAATTTGTAAATGGGAATGCTAAGAAAGAGTCTTAAAGTCATATTTTGGGTAAAATAATGGTGACTACATAAGTCCTAGGTCTTTAGAACAATAAATTTGCATGATAAAGCTTATTAAGCAAACCTTTGCTAAATACTAGTATTTATGGGCTTAATAAGGGTTTGTTGGTTAAAAGGTGGTTATGGGCATTGAAGGGAGTTGGCCCTCATTTGAAATGTATTAAAAACATCATTCAAGCCTGAATGAGGTTTCAATGAATAACTTTTGAAGTTTTGATGCTCTGCGCAATGCCAAAACTATGAAATATCAACAATGTTTTGAATTTTCAATTCTTTTTTCCCTGTGCACGGCCCAATACAAGCCTCCCATGTTTGGAAATTCATGAAATATTGTAGTGGCAGGTCTTAACTCAGTTATCCATTGCTTTTGAGGCTCCTTTTGGTTGTTTTGGTTAAGAGAAAACTCATTTCTTCTTGAACAACCTATACAAACCAGCAGGGTCTGAGTTTTAATTCAATTTTGCAATGGAGCCTTTCCTCCTACTGTGGTAACTTGTGACTTGAAGGAAAGGCTTATAATTTATTTTTTTCAAGTTTCTTTAACCCTTTTAGTAGTGGCAAGGCGTCAATAGGGTTGGTGATGGTATCTTAGGCTGTGAAAGTAAGATTTTGGCTTAAAATGGAGGAACCAGAGTGATGTTTTTGAGATCTATTGAGTCTAAAGGCTAGGTGAAGGTTTCTTATGTGTTTGCAGACCCTAAAAAACTTGTTTTATGTTTTGGTCAGGTCTGGAAGGTCTTGGAGTGGTGAGATACTGAAAACCCTAGGTGTTTGTTAGGAAATTGAGGGATTTTAGAAATCATGGATTAGAGGTTGAGTGCTTGTCTAAAACCTATGAAATTAGAAGTCTTGTGACCTTTTTGGTGAATTTTCAAGAGCTTTTTGGGTTAGGAGAAGTTTAAAAGGTATTTTTTTTGTAAAACAAGGCTAATTTTGTAGCCTTTTTGCAGGGCAGATTGAAGGATCTCCAAGAAGTTGCAAAGAAACCCTATATGTTTGGCTTGGGAAAGGTGTTGGGGGTCTGAGTAGGTACTAGATTGATAATGAAATGGTACTTGAGATGTTTTCTTTAAGGGGTAATTCCATTTGATGAGGTTTGGAGAATAAAAACCTTGGGAGTGTTAAGGATTCCAAGGTGGTTGAATGTACTAGCATAAGTTGTTTTATTGAAGACTGGTTGAATCTTCTCCACCCTGACTCTGCATCAATAGAGTCTAGAAGAGTGTAGAAATGTTTTACAACACTTCACAACACCTTCACAAGACATCATTTTTCAAATTTTAGTACATGGGTATGTGCAGGATCATGATGCGCCAAAAAGTGGCAATATGATGGGTATGTGGCTGACGACTATTTTTTTACCCAAAATTGATGAAACAAAAAGGGTTTTTAAAGGAGATACTCAGCTTTCCACTGATATAAATTATGCTTTACTTTGAATTTAATAATTAATTATTATTCATTTTCTATTCAAATTACAACTAAAGTCCTGATTGATAGGCTGATTGAAAAAAATCTATAGCATTCAAACGGTATCACATTTTTTTAATCCAAAACATGTGTCACATTCTATGCTTCGCATATTATAGGATTAAAAAAATATAAATTGAATTTCATGAATTTTTGACCAAGTTAAGGTGGTCAAACATACAAGTTTTTTATATTTTTTAAAAAGTTGTAATAAAAAAATCATAATTAATTATTTACTTGGAAAAAAATTACAAAAAAATATGCATCACATCAGGACATGAGTCCTCTACTTATATCTAAAATCTTATCAAAAAAATATTATCGTTTTATTGTGGTTAGGGTGGTTAGATAGACACCTACTTCCTATTTTTTCCCTGAAATTCAAGTACCACTGCATTGAAATTTCAAATTTTCACCAAATAGATTTTTTTTTTTTTAAACAAACCTAGTAGTTTAGAAACTACATTCAATTTTCTATAGATTCTATTCTTACATATTTTTTAAATAATGTAGATAAATTATTCAAATTTTTATGTCAAGTTGTCTAACTTTGATTTTTCTGAATTTTTTGCCACTTAAGGGCCTGTTTTTCCATGATGATCCTACACATACCCACATAAATATGCATGCTCAAGCCACATTACAATATAAAATAAGAGAAAAATAGACTAAACATTATGAAACAAGACCTAAAAAGCCATGAAAATGACAAGGGGCCATTTTTCTACGGTACAACTATGAAAAATAAATCCTTATGAGGGGTGATAGGTTCCATAGGTTCAGGCCAATAAGCTTCTGAAGAGAAATTACCTTTAGAAGATAAAAACGGATTAAAGCCACTATGGTGTATGGTAAATATTTTATTGCCATGTGGAAACTTCAAACATTTGTGAACAACTGAAGGGACCACTTTCATTGAGCGAAGCCAAGGGTGGCCTAGCCGCAAAAAAAATTGATCTGATTGTGGAATAATTGTCAAAAATGTTACTTCCAAAGTTTTAAGTCCTATTTGTAAAGGGAGTATGATCGATCCGATCGTAGGGCATGCAAAACCAGTATGCGTTTTAATCCATGCTGTTGGTTTATTATAGTCATCTTGATACAGCTCATGTAATACTAAAAACTCTTCTGTGATCACATTCTCGCCACAAGAGGGATCTATTAATATCCCATTGGTGGGCTTATCATAGATTCTATCGGCTATGTAAAGAGGACCATCAAGAAGCTTTTGAAGTATATCATTAGAAGAAAAAGTGATATCAAGAGTTTTGTTGGTTGGTCCCTTAGGAGGGATAACATCTATCATACCCACAAGTGTATCCATAGGATTAACTTGGGTAACATTTGGAGTTATATCATGTTGTTCATTATTTGTATCAATGTTCATGACTTGTGGATTTGAAGGTTCACTAGCCTTGACAAATGAAATATTGTGTTTAGGCATGGGGTTGTTAAATATTTGTAAAATTTGGTTAGGGGCTGCAATGGACTTATTGCCCTGAACATTGACACCCGCAATGGATAAACAACCAGAATTAATGAGGTCTTGAACTAAGTGTTTGAGATGCTTACATTGTTCGGTGTCTGGTCCATTTTGGTGATGAAAATGACAATAAGCATTAGGATTAAAGGTGGGTGGTAAAGGCTTGGTGGTATCTAGTGGTTTAACTATAGGCAATGTGATCATTTGTTGCTGGAGCAATTGGTTCATTGTATTATGAAGGGTATCGAATAAGGGAGTAAATTGTCTCTTTGGGTCCCCATAGGTATAGGGAATTGTTGTTTTAACAGTGGCCACTTGACTCTAAATAGGTTGGGTTGGTTGTAGAGAAGGCAGATTGAACTGTAAAAAGCCTCTATTTGGTTTTCTAAAGTTTTGCATGTTGTTTTTGTTGTTTTGCTCAGACTTCTTAGCTTATTTAGAAGTGGATTTTGAATCATGACTAGAAACCGAGTTATGGTATCCACAAAGGGTTGTGCATAAATGCATAAACAAAGGAAATTTCATCATAGTTAACTTACCCTAAAGGTGAGTGCAAGTTTTCAATAAACATCTTTTGCATATGTGAATCAGGAATCTTAACATCAACTTGAGCATACAACCGACTGATAACGTGAATTAAAGTCAGATACTTTTTCATCAACATTTTTTCTACATAGCATTAAATCAACCATTTTCTTTTTAGGGGTCATATGGACTTGAAAATGACTTATGAAGGAATCCACAAGTTCATTGAATGGTTGGTGGAATGATTAGGTAGGTTTGAAAACCATTCTAATGCAGTGCCCTTCAAGGTCCTAGGAAAAAGCTTTGTTAACAACTTATCATCGAGGAAAAAATCACTACACAGGCCTATATAAGAATTGACATGATTAATAGGGTCTTCTTTACCTCTGTATTTCTCAAATCAAGAATTTCTATCCCTTGTGGCACCTGTGTGTGTAATATTTCTAAGGATAATGGACTACTATGAACATGATATGTGGGTGGAGCATTTTGACCTTGGCTAATGGTGGAAATTTGTTGTTGCTTGGATGAAATAGTATTAAAGAGTTGTGTAATGATTGGATCGGTGTAAGTGGTATGAGGTGGAAGGGAAAATGGAGATGGAGTGTATGTAATGTGATTGGAAGTGAAGGGGACACTAAGAGGGGTGAGGGTGGTAGAGGGGATTTTTGATGCCACAAGAGAAGTAGAATGCTCATTGGAATTGCGAAAGGAGTCACATGACTAACTTGTTGCATAGTTGTGGTACCATGAGGAGTGGTATAAGTTAGTATGGATGTTATGGTTGAAGGGGGAGGAATGTGAGGTACTCCTTGGCTTGCCACTATGTTTGTTGATTTGGATGGGGAAGGAGCATGTTTATTGTATATCTCAACAATTCTTATCATGACTTGTAAGCCATTGTCACTTTCAATCAAGTGATGAAGGTTTTCTATTGTAGGTATGGCAGTGGTGGAAATGTTTTCTAGTGACAAATTTTGTTGTAAATGTGCAAAATCCTCATGAATATTAATGACCTTTTCTTGTGGGATGAAATTTTTTTGTGTGTCAACATTCATAGGATGGAAAGGTGAAGGCATAGAAGTGGTATTGTCCATGCAACATTGTCCATACTAGGAATAAGAGCTCTTGAGATCCCAAGGTTCACAATGAAAGTTCTATCACAAGAAGCCATGAGTCTAGAACTTCATCTCACTAAAGAATTATCAATGGGGCACCAAATACTCATACAAGTACCACAAAGGACAGGGTGAATGTAAATGCAATGTAATCTAGGACTGCAAAATGGAAATAACAAAAATTCTTAAAACTAAAATGGAGAAATAAAAATAGAGAACAAAAATGCAAGAAATGCCCAAAAATATGCCTAAAAATGCAATTTGAAATGTGTAGGTGGACTGATTAGCCCAGGGTGGCGAATGAGTCCAACTATGAGATTTTTTTATGTTTTTCAAAAAAATCAAAGTGGTTCTAATTCTTTTCAGATGCTAATTAAGGATGCAGATGTAGGTTTTCATTTTTTTCAATGATATGCAATGCAAAAATGGAATGTAAATGAGTCTTTCACTAATGCAATTTGAGAAACCCTAGGATGCAAAAACAAGACAATACCCTAGTTGAATGTTGATGCAAATGAAGTCTAGGATGCAAGATGTAATTAAAATCAGAAATGTAAAGTGTTCAATATGCAGGTTCACCAAAATGAACTGTAGATTTTTTGGGTAGGGCTTATAGGCTTCTCTTGCACTCTTAGGATGTTTCACCTAAAAGGAGAGAGATAAACCCCATTAAAAGATCTAGCTAGTTCACCCAAATTATCAAATGTATGATATTATTTAGACTAAATTGAATGAACTAAGTGCAATTGAATGATCTATTTGACTAATTATGTATGCAAAAACTAAGAATTATGCAATGTTGGAAAACACAATGTGATATGTAAACATGAACTAAGAATGAATAAATGCAAAACAAAACAGAAAAAGGTTGAATCAGAGTGCACCTAGGTAGAGAATGGAGAATCTAGAATCTTCTAAATGTTGACTGAGATTACTAAAAAATCACTTGTGGGACTCATTCGCCACTGATGGTGAATCAGTCCTACTTTTGATGAAAACTGTCGGGAACAGGTTTCTTAGTGTCAGGATCCAAAATCTGACAAAAAATAGATTTGCATCCTTAAGGTGGGAATCATTAGCCACTGATGGCGAATTATTCCACTCCCAAAATTTTGAGAAATCAGGGACCAATTTTGTACCACCAGATCTAAGTTTGTCTGCTTGTTGGGTTGTCAAGGTCAAATCTGCAGAAAATAGACAAAATGTCTTCTCCAAGCTTGAAATAGGATGTAGTTGACTTGAAACACTTTGTTGACTTCTTGTCCACTTTTCAACACCTGAATGCTTGTCAAATCTGCATACACAAGTCTGCAAATACACATGCAAAAGGGGGAAAATGGTTAAGGGTTAGGTTATAGGGATTTGCCTTGGTCAAATCCTACTTTGGTAATCAAACCCTTAATGAAAATAATGAAATGAAAGAGAATGATACAAAAATAGCATGCACATTCTATTAACTTACCAAACCCTTGTTGAATAAAATTTGAAGATATAACAATGGCTACTCTTCAATGCTTGATTGATGCTTGATTAAATGATGTAAAGTGCTCAAATGATTTAATGAATGAAAAGATTGCTTGAATGAGTTAGGAGATGTAAAATGAGGAGAAAAACACATATTTATACACACTTGTGCCTTAGTAACCTAATGATACCTCATCACAGGCCGACATAAGGTGTTTTTAAATAAAAACCCCAAAGAAAATTTAAAATATTTTGAATTTTGAGCCAAGAGGGACTCATTCGCCACCCATGGCGAATGGGTCCCACCTTGGACTTGAAAGTGGGTGTCAGGATTTATCTTGCATTTAATGTTGTTTGTCAGGTTTACATTCAAAAACACACTTAATTAAGTCTTATAAGGGCATAAAGGGGTCAAATAAAGCATACGAAAGGTGTAAATAGTGAAATTATGCCTATAAAAGTGTGAAATCTTGTTACAAGACTTTACAACACTTAAAAATAGGACTTGATAAGTGATGAAAAGGTGATTTTTAGGTAAATTTCAATTAATAGAGTCTATAAAAGTGTAGAAATGTTTTACAACACTTCACAACACCTTCACAAGATGTCACAATTTGAATTTTAGGGACTTAATGTGAATGTTCAAGCTACATTGCAATATTAAATCAGAGAAAAATGGACCAACCATCATGAAGAAAGGCCTAAAAGACCATGAAAATGACAAGGGACCATTTTTCTAAGGTACAAGTCCTTTTTTAATTTCCTGAGTAATATTTTTTGAATGTTGGAAAAATAAATTTTGAGAGGCTGCATTGATTGATATTTTTGGAGATTTTGATTTGGTTTATTTTTACCTTTTGTTGTCATGGCTACTCTTGATTTAGTTGAATTTTTAACCCCCCATAACTACCATACCTAAAAGATAAAAATGTGTAGGTTGCTCCAATCTAAGGGTTTGTGGTCCACACTGAGTGCTAACCAACCCACTTTTACCAGGGATTATGAAACATTTTCCCATAGAAACTGTAGACATGGAAACTATACCGACACACTTGATCCTGATTACTAACACTATTCATCCTAAATCATCTTCTTAAATAAATCATCACCCTTCGTCCCTTAATTAAATAAATCATCATTTATCTAATTAAGTCATTCTCTCATGTTAATTGAATAAATCAATGTTATTTAATTAACCCTATAGTCTCTATTTAATTAAATAATCCTTTTTATTTAATTAAATCCAAATCATATTCTTGTCAACTTTGATTTAAATCAACCCAAAAATATAAATTAAATTGTTACAACATTTAACCCCTCATTAAATTAATTAAATCTTGATTAATTTAATCCTAATCACCTAAATCCTCTAGATTTTCCACTTTCACATGAAAATACATTTAAATGATTTATTAAATCTCTATTTTCTTTCAACATGGCATCTTTAGGGGAATATTCTTCCAAGTTTTAAAATCCCTCGAAATGGGATTTGTCCTTCCAACAAAGCATTTAACTCCTCTTACATGTCCTTGTGCATTGATCCAAGTGACATTTAAGTCATTTTTTTCTCCCTCCAATAGGCCAACTTTCAAATTTGAAATTCCACCTAATATCATTAATTGGAAAATTCATCAAAATGTGCTCAAGCTTCCTCCATTCACATCTTGACAAGTGGCACTTGCCCATTGGATGTTGAATGATCCCACATTGCTCCATTTTTTCATTCCTCCATCTTGTCTTTCTATAAATAGAAGGCTTTCCTTTTATTTTGGATCCACAACTTAGAGAAAAGTTACTCTCTTCACATTGAGAGCTAATTTTATCCATTTCATATCAAGTGTTCATCATTTTCATGGTTTCATAGCAAGGTTATGCCAAAATTTCATCAAGGAGCTTCAATCATCCACAAATCTTCATCAAGCTTGCATAGGAGTTGGGAAAGGGCCAATTTCCACATCAAATTGGCACCAATTCCCCCATGGGTTTGAGAGTTTGCATGTTTAAATAGGATTTCAAATAATTTATTTGCTTTGTTCTTCAATTTCTTTCCTATTTGAGCATTGTAGATGAATTTCATGGGGAATCTTGGTTCTTACTTGCATTTGGATCTAATATTGTGTTTGTTTGCTATTTTTGTGCAGGTCTAGGATTGGGGTTCTATAGAAAAAAGTGTGACAAAGCCTTGGGTCTGATATAATAGCATGTTTTTCATAGTCTTTTTTATCATATTTAGGAGTATAATACACCCAAGGAGATGTGGGATGAGTTACAAAACTTGTTTGGTGAAGTTAGTGAGTTATGCGCCTTGCAACTAGAGGAAAAATTAACTTTTCTTTCCCCTGATGCATTTCCTTCCATTGATGATTTCCTAGTTAAGTTCAAATCTGTGAGGTCATAATTGGTGGGATGTGGAAAGGGTATAATTGATAAGGAGTCCATTTTCCTGATTTTTTCTAGGCTAAGAGGTCCACTTTTACTTTTTTCTTCTACCTTCTACTCCACCATGGATACCTTGGGTAATGCATTCCAAATGCCTTCTTTTGAGAATTTTTGTGACCAATTGACAAGGGAGAAAGCAAAACTTGCCTAGTTATAGGGGGTCTCTATGATAATGCATTAGTTGCACAAGGATCTCAAAGCAAAGGGAAGAAGAAACCTTAGGCTAAGACAGAGTCTAATGAGTCCTCCACCTCTTCAAAAGAGGACAAGCCTAAGAAGGATAAGTTCAATTTTGTGTATTGAAAGAAGAAAGGGCATGATGAACACCATTGTTATACAAAGAAGATTGATCAGTTTTCACATATTCTTCAGAAGAAAAATATTCCATTTCCCTCATCTATGACTCCTACAGCCTCTGCATATTCATCTGCATCATCATCCAAACCTACAAAGTCAAGGAATGCAAGATTTGCAAGTGGTAAAGAGGATAAACTCTACATGGGTAAAGGACATGCATTGGTAACTTCTATAGTTCATTATGGTCATCATAGATGGTTTTTAGATTCAGAAGCATCTCACCACATGGTTTTTACTCCCTATCCTTTTTTAGGTCTTCATCCTACCGATACTTCTAAGATTCTGTTGGGAGATAGTAAGCTTTTGGGTGTTGCAAGGGTAGGAAATGTTGAGATTGGTGATGCTTGTTTCAGAGATGTAATGTGTATTCTTGATTTACATACAAATCTACTATCCATCTATCATATTACTCATGGTGAGGTGTACCTAAGACTGTAGAGTTCACTACAGGTTCTATTTTCATCAAAGAGGCTAATACTGGAAAATTCACTGTTTTGTGTAACGTTGATCATGACTCTCGTCTCTATGCATTTTCTCATTTTTTTAATGATGATGATTATGAGCCTCACACCCCTCTTGTTTTAGAATTGGAGTTTCTCTTGTGTTAGTGGTTGTTTCATTGCTGACATGGGAATCCAGGATAACAAGAGTTTCTTCATGTGGTTTTTTTAGCTTGGACTTTCAGCAACTTTTTTTTCTTTTGGAGAGGGATTTTTTTCCCACAAGGTTTTTATCCTTTTCTCTGGTTGTGAAAGATTTATTTTTGTATTATAAATGGGTACCTGACATGGTTGTGTAGCCGAGACCTATCTTTCATTTCATTTTGCATAATAATTATCTCTGAGTTTTCACTTAAGGGGGGTGTTAGTATAGTACTAAGTTTAACTTAGGGTAAATTATTTGGGTGGTTTCTTTCCCATATTAGGTAGTTTTACAGCCATTTCTTTTTTTATGCCTTTAAAAGGCTATACATTATGTATTTTACAACATCTTAGCTTTCATTTACTTTTGGTGAAATAGCATATTGCTTCTCTCTTTTCGTGAAGGTTTTTTTTGTTGTAGTTGGTGATCTTGGGCTTGATGGCTTCCACCAACATATAAATCTACACAATTTAAATCAATTACAATTCAATTATAATTTTATTAATTTTTGACTTCTAATTGCATGAAAAGTGAATGAAAAATTTAAATCATTCGCTTATATTTCCAGCTACACTAGAATCCCAACATCCCTACATCCTCTCTGTTATTCCAATATCAAGATTCAAGTGACAATTTTTTTTTTGCACTTTGCAAGGAATCACCATAAGCACAAATTCAAAATTTTGTTTTTTTTTAATTCCCCTTCTATATATCTCTATAGCTTCCAACAATTTGAATGCCCCCTTTTCCAGCCAGCAAGTCTAAATTTTTTTATATCCCACATCATTGTCACAGCCAACCAATATCCTAGAAAGTAGTTTGAATTTTCTTTTTAATCTACTTCGAGCAACTTCTACACCTCCCTCTTCAATGCCTTTTAATTTCCCCAGAATGTCAAAATAATTCCATGAAGAATTTATTTCTTTTCTTTTCCAAATTGATTTTTTTAATTTTCCTTCCTCCTTTTTTTAAAATGTGATGTCTACTTTCCATACAATTTTGGAAAAGAATTATAAAATAAAAATATTAAACAATTCAATTGCTAGACAAATGAATTTGAATAAAGCATGGGAGATAATAAAATTTGAATTTCCTTAGTTTTCTTGGCAACTCACTTGGGTAAGTGCACAAAGATGGTTCCCACAAAGGGGGCTTAAGTGGCCACTTTTTTTCTTCTGAAATTAGGAATTATTGACCTTGGATGTGAAATTAAGGATAGTTACACTCAATTTTGAGATGGAGCAAAAAAAGGATCAAAGTTCTCTGAGTCTACTTTCTAAACTACTAATTTATTTTTAAAATGGTTGAGATTAAGGTGATCAAAAGATGTACGTACACAAGTTGGTGTTTTTTTTTGTTAGAAAAACATAGCATAGCAACTCTTGTACATCCCTAGCATGATGAACTTTTTTTAGTATTTTTAAAATCGCTACAGTGAGAATTTAGCTAGTAGTATGTAGTTAATACACAATTTTTTTGATAATCATTCACCATTATAAAAGTACACTTTCATGAGAGTGAACCTTATAAAAATAAAGTTTATGGTGGATTCTATCTCTATTACTCCTCTTGTGAGATTTCAAGTGTGAATCCATATTCAAATACTAATAAATAATAGGTCATAACTTTTATCTATGTTTAGAAATTAATCTAAATCAAAGCATATCCATTAAAACCTATTAGACAGTGGAAAAAGGTGAATGGAAACTCAATGAGACAAGTTAAGTGGGAGAATGATTTTGTGAAAAATTTATTGATTTAATATAAAAGGGTTTTAGGGATTCAATAAGGACTAATATAGCAATTTTAAAATACAAATTTAAGTCACTCTTATGAGAATTTTATATGGTAATGGATTACAACTCTAAAAGTGTCACAAAAAGGCTTGAATTCATATAAGAGTTAGTAGGAAAAACACTAAAATAAAATAAAAAATGGCTTCATGATGGATTAAGGACGATGATATATGATGGATTGAAGGTATAAAAAAATAAATTACAAAAGTGAAGGTAAAGGCTTGAATAATGGAAATGGGGGAGATGAAAAAATTATAAAAAAAGGTGATGTGTTTATGGATTGTGATAGCTTGGAAGGGTGTGAGAGACAGGAGGATCCTATATAAAAATTAGATAAATAAAATCATTTCAAACAAAAAAATATAAATGAAAATGGTTCACCCCATTGAAATCTTTAGAAATTAGCCACCTATTATCAATGATCTTATAGTAGGGAAACATCCATCTAACCTCAAGAATGCACTTATTCATCTTCATCATCATGCATGATACATAATTGCTATTTTTTTAACTCAATTATTAAGTTTTAAATTGTTAGTTTTTTTAATTACACTAAGTTAAAAGGAAACTGATGTAATAGACTATAGAGAAAATTGAAGTGGTTTTATTTCTTTTTATATAGATATTGCCTTAAATTTTTTAATAGAAATTATAATTAATGGATGTACAATTTATATTTTTTATGAATTATTTTTCTGCCTTAATTTATAATTTATATAAAAATATTATAATATATTTTTTATTTAAAAAATAATTCATAAAAAATAAATTATTTATTTTACAATTTTTTTATTCATTTAAATATGAAATATAAAATATAAAATAAAAATAAAAATATATAATTTAATAAATATATTAAATATTCAACTTAATTTGAAAAGTATAATATATATATATCAAATTTTATATTTTGCATATATTAAATTTCATCTTTTACAAATTAAGTTGAATATTTAATATATTTATTAAATTTAATATTTTATATTTCATATTTTAAATGAATAGAAAAATCTATAAAATGTAAAATGTAAGATTTAATGTCAAATCTATAAAATATAAAATATAAGATTTAATATCAAATATAAAAATAAAATTAATTTTGTGAAAATAATTTTATTTTTTATATTTGACATTAAGTTAGGAAAAATAATTCATCAAAAACAATTCATTGTACATCCAATAATTATAATATCTATTAGGAAATTTAATGCACAATATCCATATAAATAATAATAAAACCATTTTAGTTTTCTCTACAGTCCCTGAAATTAGTTTCCTTAAAGTGCAGTTAAAAAAACTAATAGTTTAAAACTTAATGATAGAGTTAAAAAAAAATAGTTATGGATCATGAATGAGGAAGATAGATCGCCTGCATTCTCAAGGTTGGAGAGTCACTGTCGACATCTAATGGTGGGTTTCCTTATTAATTTTGTGTTTAAGGTATGATTTATGATGGATAAAGGTGAGTCTTTCATGCCCAAAATTTTACATGTGGAGATAGATACAAAACCCTTTTATGTAATACCAAATATCACCTTATATTGTGTTTAATGTGATTTAATAATGTGTGCACGTGTAATTTCATTAACAACCACACCAATTGAAGGAAAGGGAAGGGAAACATATTTTTGGGTGTGGAAGAACCTATTTTCTCACTTTATGATGGAGGTAAACCTGATTCAAGTTACTAGGATCAATCCTCTAATGGTTTTCTATGTGGGATGGAGGCCAAGCCTTGAAGACGAGACCTAGGACCTAATGCAGTCAAGAAAGAGGAACCTTATTAGGCTACCCAATATCACAACCAAACCACTTCAAATTCAAACTCACACAAAATATTGTTACCAAGCAATAAAAATCTACACAATTTAAATTAATTGCAATTCAATTACAATTTTATTAATTTTTGACTTCTAATTACAAGAAAAATGAATTACAAATTTAAATCATTCACTTGTATTTACAGCTACATTAGAATCCCAATATCCCTGCATCCTCTCTGTTAATCCAATATCAAGATTCAAGTTACATTTTTTTTTGCACTTTGCAATGAATCACCACAATCACAAATTCAGAGTTTTTTAATTTTTTAAATTCCCCTTCTATCTATCTCTACAGCTTCCAGCAATTTAAACGCCCCATTTTCCAGCCAACAAGTCTATTTTTTTTATATCCCACACCCTTGTCACAACCAACAATAACCTGGAAAGTAGTTTGATTTTTTTTTTAATTTGCTTCCAGCAACCTCTATGCCTCCCTCTCCAATGCCTTTTAATTTCCCCAAAATGTCAAAATAATTCCATGAAGAATTTATTTATTTTCTTTTCCAAATTGATTTTTTTAATTTTCCTTCCTTTTGTTTTAAATATGATGTGTCCTTGCTAGAAAATTTTGGAAAAGAATTATAAAATATAAATATTAAACAATTTGAAATTATTGGATGCATGAATTTGAATAATGCACGAAAGCTAATAAAATTTGAATTTCCTCTGTTTTTCCTAGCAACTCACTTGAAATTTTGTCAATTCGTGACAATAAATGCATGTAAACACCAAAATTTCACCCAACACCAAAATCAAAACTGAGATAAAATATGTTTTTGGGTTGATGCGGATTGCCTATGGACCAAGATGCTCGTACATCAGGCACATCGGGTAAGAAAATTTTTGAGCTTGGGCTCACAAGATGGAGTTGAGTTATAGTAGAACTACTCTTCCATGTTGAAAACAACTTAACCCACCATAATCTATCCTCCACCAAAAATATTTGACTTTTTCAAGCTCTCTTCTTACCATACCAACATAATGGCTTCTTTCGGGTTGCACCTCAACCCTTAACACCTCCATGCTTTGCTTATCCAAATTTTAAAATTTAAATTGATTCCCTCAAATAGAGATTTCATAATTATAAAAATCAAACTTTACCTTTGTTGCTACAATCTCTTCTCTTTCACTTTCAACTACAACATCTTCGTCTTCACCATTCATCACCACCATCTTCTTTGTGTCCCCAAAAGGACTCACCACTACTGCAACTTGTTTGGCCTCTTCAAGGGATATATTTTCACCTTGCTTCTCAACATCTACTACAAGTTTTTTTTTCTCCTTTTCCATGCCTTCAACAAGACATGTCTTAGTTGGAAACTCCTCTCTTACTTTTCCTTTCTTATCCTCTTGCACGACGATTTCTTCTTCAATATCATAGACTTGACATCCTACTACAATTTATTTGTTGCCTACAAACAAAAAAATATAAAAGGGGTTATAAAAATTATGATCCTCCAAAGACTCTTCACCATCACCATCTTCTCTCGGTGTAACAAATTTCTTTTTCTCCATCAACTTTTCATTTTCAGCTATCAACAATTCATTGGTTCTTCTCATTTCTTCTTTCAACAAGGTTACATCCTTGTCTTCATCAATCTTCTCATCAAATTTAGAAATCTCCTAGTCCATAATATTATTTTATTCATTTATTCTCTTCTTTTCTTCTTTATTTACATCTATAGGATCTGCTCTCACATCTTTTGTCTTCCACCTTAGGTTCCAACACTCTTCATACTCCATTGCTACATCTTCATTCTTTTCCACCATGCCTTCTTCATGAATTTCTTCTACTACACCCTCTTTTTTCTTTTCTACAATAAAAATATCATTCGAAATACTCATGAAGGGTTTTTTGTTGTTGTTGGTGATCTTGGGCTCGATGGTTTCCACCAACATGGTATCAAAGACAACCATTATTCCCTCGTTCCCTTAAGAGTTTTCATCTGAAGTTTTTGAGATCCAAATTGATATTCTTGTTTTTCAAATTTTTGATTGATGAGGCATTATTATCCTTTGTTGCTAGTGTGATTCCTCTTCAGCTATGGTGCATTCACACAACTCATTTTCCTATTGAAAAGGCATGATTTCTATGTTGGGGCCATGATTGAAATTGGAAGCCAGCATTTGAAGGTTTGCAATCACCATGCAATTTGGAAGGATCTTTTTTGCTGAGTAGAGGAACATATTCACCCATTTGTTGGCTATGAATTTTCAAATCCATTTTATTTGACTATGTTGAGGTTGCAATTTCCCTGTTGTTGTGGTAAGAGGGCACGTTTCTTTTGGAGGCATCATTTCAATTTAGATCTCCTTCACATTCAATCCAACCGCAACAACCAAAGGGAGGCATTTTGCTCGATGTTAGCCTGTGCAGCCAGATCAGGCCATGAAGGAACCCAACCTATGTGGATTGTTGTAGCTGCATCATTTTTCATCACAACCAAAGCCCCCATTGCTTGCATTTGAATCTGATCATAGTGCTTGCAACGTTGCTTCTCTACAGGGTTTGGCATGATTTAAATCTGCATGGAGGCTATATATTTTTCTTGAAACTTTATATTTTATAAAGTTTTTCCCCTAAATATTTATTTAGGGCTTATGTGAAACCGAAGTGGAGGTGGGATCATTTGGAGGATTGTTGGGAACATTTATCCCACATTGGTAGCATGGAGTATTATTTTTCTATTTAAATAGTGTTGCAGTGTGTTTGATTGGTGTCAGTAAGTCTCACAGATTGTGAACAAGTTGTCATGATGTGGAGACTTGTGCATTCATTTGGATTTCATATGGTGTGGAAATTTTCTACAACAAACAATAAGGTGTACATTTTTTTTGCTAATTTTTTTCATATTTATTCCTTTTTTAATTTCCTGAGTAATATTTTTGGATAATGGAAAAATAAATTTTGAGAGGCTGCATTGATTGATATTTTTGGAGATTTTAGTTTGGTTTATTTTTACCTTTTTTTGTAATGGCTACTCCTAATTCAGTTGAATTGTTAACCCCCCATACCTACAATACCTAAAAGATCAAAATGTGTACGTTTCTCCAATCTAAGGGTTTGTGGTCCACACTGAGTGCTAACCAACCCACTTTTATCAAGGATTATGAAACATTTTCCCATAGAAACAAGTGTGACAAAGCTATGGGTCTGATATAATAGCATGTTTTTATAGTCTTTTTTTTCATATTTAGGAGTGTAATACACCCAAGGAGATGTGGGATGAGTTACAAAACTTGTTTGGTCAAGTCAGTGAGTTTTGTGCCTTGCAACTAGAGGCAAAATTAACTTCTCTTTCCCCTAATGCATTTTCTTCCATTCATGATTTCCTAGTCAAGTTGAAATTTGTGAGGTCATAATTGGTGGGATGTGGGAAGGGTAAAACTAATAAGGAGTTCATTTTCTTGATTTTTTCTAAGCTAAGAGATCCATTTGTAGTTTTTTTGTCTACCTTCTACTCGACCATGGATTCCTTGGGTAATGCATTCCAAATTCCTTCTTTTGACACTTTTTGTGACAAATTGACAAGGGAGCTAGCCAAACTTTCCTAGTTAGAGGGGGTCTCTATGATAATGCATTAGCTGCACAAGGATCTCAAAAAAAATGGATGAAGAAACCTAAGGCTAAGACAAATTATAATAAGTCCTCTACCTCCTCAAAATAGGACAAGCCTAAGAAGGATAAGTTCAATTTTATGTATTGCAAGAAGAAAGGGCATGATGATCACCATTGTTATACGAAGAAGATTGATCAGATTTCACATCTTCTTTAGAAGAACAATATTCCATTGCACTCATTTGTGACTGCTTCTTCTACAACCTCTGCATCTTCATTTTCATCATCATCCAAACCTACATAGTTAGGGAATACAAGATTTTCAAGTAGTAAAGAAGATAAACTCTACATGGGTAAAGGACATGCATTGGTAACTTCTACAGTTCATTATGGTCATGATAGATGGTTTTTGGATTCAGGAGCATCTCACCACATAGGTTTTACTCCCTATCCTTTTTTAGGTCTTCATCCTACTAATACTTCTAAGATTCTGCTGGGAGATAGTAAGCTTTTAGGTGTTGCAGGGGTAGGAAATGTTGAGATTGGTGATGTTGTTTTAAGAGATGTACTGTGTATTCTTGATTTACATACAAATCTACTATCCATCTATCAAATTACTCATGGTGAGGTACCTAAGACTGTAGAGTTCACTACAGGTTCTATTTTCATTAGAGAGGCTAATATTGGAGACTTCATTGTTGTTGGTAAAGCTGATCATGACTCTCATCTCTATGCATTTTCTCATTTTGATGATGATGATGATTATGAGCCTCACACCCCTCTTTTTGGTGTTGATAGAAATTGCTCAAGAGAGATTGTTCATTTGAACTTTGGAGTTCTTTAGACCTATGTTGATTCATCTCCTGTTGCTTCAGAGGTTGTTTCTTCAGCATAGCAAGATGTTTTTGATCCTTCAAATCATTCTTTGTGGGATAGTCACTTGACAGGTCTTGCGGAGTTATTTTGTGAATCTTACATTGTTTTTTGGATTATGCTTTTGAGGGTATATCCCTTCATTTTTATGACACTATCTGCACTATTGTCACACCATTTGTGTCTTTGGAGATTGTTGCTTTATAGTTTCCACATGGTACTGTTGATTCACCTTCTTTAGTTGAGGTTACACTTGATCATGATGTGACATTTGGTTACATGGAAGCACCTGGACAATTTTCAAATGCATCTTTCATGTTGATTCATCCTCTCCTTTCTCTTGTTTCAGAATTGGAATTTCTCTTGTATCGGTGGTTGTTTCTCCCTAAAGGGAGACATGTTGTTTGCAAACATGGGATATTCTTCAGACATCCAGGATCAACGCAAGAGTTTCTTCATCATGGGGGGGTCTTCAAAATTTTCTATAGGGAGGCAACATAGTTGCTCTCCTTTTGTATCTTACTGAGATCACAAGAAAAGAGTTTTCCTTGGGAGGTCTTGTGAAGTCCTCCCTTCCCTTTTTTTAGCTTTCACTTTTTCATCTTTTTTTCTCTTTTGTAGAGGGTTTTTTTCCCACAAGGTTTTTATCCTTTTCTCCGGTTGTGAAAGATTTATTTTTCTATTGTAAATGGGTACCTAACATGGTTCTGTAGCTAGGACCCATCTTGCATTTCATTTTTCATAATAATTCTCTCTAAGTTTGCACTTAAGGGGGTGTTAGTGTAGTATTAAGCTTAACTTAGGGTAAATTATTTGGGTAGTTTCTTTCCCATATCAGGTAGTTTTACACCCATTTCTTTTTTCATGCCTTTGAAAGGTTGTACATTGTGTATTTTATAGCATCTCAATTTCCATTTACTTTTGGTGAAATAACATATTGCTTCTCTCTATTTTGAAGGTTCTTTTTGTTGTAGTTGGTGATCTTAGGCTCGGTGGTTTCCACCAACATGAAAATCTGCACAATTTAAAACAATTACAATTTTATTTATTTCTGAATTCTAATTGCATGAAAAATGAATTAAAAATTTAAATCATTCGCTTGTATTTCCAGCTACACTAGAATCCCAACATCCCTACATTCTCTCTGTTATTCCAATATCAAGATTCAAGTGACAATTTTTTTTTGCACTTTGCAATGAATCACCACAAGCACAAATTCAAAATTTTGTTGTTTTTTAATTCCCCTTCTATCTATCTCTATAGCTTCCAATAATTTGAACACCCCCTTTTTCATCCAGCAAGTCTGAATTTTTTTATATCCCACACCCTTGTCACAGCCAGCCAGTATCCTGGAAAGTAGTTTGAATTTTCTTTTTAATCTACTTCTAGCAACTTCTACACCTCCCTCTTCAATTCCTTTTAATTTCCCCAGAATGTCAAAATAATTCCATGAAGAGTTTATTTATTTTCTTTTCCAAATTGTTTTTTTAAATTTTCCTTCCTCCTTTTTTTTAAAATGTGATGTCTACTTGCTAGGAAATTTTGGAAAAGAATTATAAAATAAAAATATGAAACAATTCAATTGTTGGACAAATGAATTTGAATAAAGCACAGGAGATAATAAAATTTGAATTTCCTTAGTTTTTCTTGGCAACTCACTTGGGTAAGCGCACAAAGATGGTTCCCAAAAAGGGGGCTTAAGTGGCCACTTTTTTTTTGAAACCAGGAAATACTAACCTTGGACATGAAATTGAGGATCGTTACACTTAAAATTTTGAGACGGAACAAAAACAAGGATCAAAGTGCTCTGAGTCTACTTTCTAAACTACTAATTTATTTTGAAAATGGTTGAGATTAAGGGGTTCAAAAGAGGGGCATACACAAATTGGTGTTGTTTTTTTCATAAAAGAATAACATAACAACTCTGGTACGTCCCTAGGATAGTGAACTTTTTTTTAGTTTTTTTAAAATCGCTATGGTGAGAAGTTAGCTACTAGTATGTAGTTGATGCATGATTTTTGTGATAATTTTTTAATGAATATTTGATTTCTTACTAATTTTCTAATTGGACACTTGTTGAAAAATAGAATTTTGGTCATGCTACCCCTACAAATTTTGGAAACTAATTGAATTTTAAAAAAATAAAATTGTAGAATGGAGTCTAGTTTCTAAAAATGTAATTTATTTGAAATTTCGATGAATGGTTAATTTATAATGAAAAAAACACCAAACACTACTTTTTTCCAAAAAAGAGACACGCAAACAAAAGAAATTATGGATGAATGGCTTAACATTGTCATAAAGTGAAAAAAATTACATCGTTAGATCGCTAAGAGAGAACCTAACATTACCCATGTGTTCGATTTGTTCGACATTGAACCACGTGCAATCCTGATGGTGAGCACTAACTCGATTATGTGAAGTATTGTAGAATTTGCAAAAACACATCTCTAGTCATTGGGAATTCCCTCCAAACCTTTGGGTTGGTATTCCAAGGTAAATACCAATCCCAAGGCTTGGGGATTCCCAAAGCAAGTTATAATGCACGTGTGTTATAATGTGAGCATGTTATAACACGCTCGCGTTATATCTTAGTTTTGACATGGTTTTTCTGTTTGTGGGGAACATGTCTAGAAAGACATAACACAAGCATGGTATAACATGTTTGCATTATGTCTTTCTTTATGTTAAATGCTACTCTATATTGAATTTATGTGTATAGATTTGTATGTTTGTATGTACATGCATGCTTGTATGTCGTGTATGTATGTATGTATGCATGCTTGTATGTATGCCTGTATGTATCAAAGCATGTATATTGTATGTATGCCTATATGTATGTAAGATTATATCTACACATGTACATGTATGCTTGTATGTATATAGGATTGTATGTACATATGTATTATGATTTTATGTAAGTATGTATGTATTTATGTATGTATTTAGAGGGAGGGAGAATTTTAAGAGAAAGAGAGAGTTGTCTAGGTAGGGTGGGAGGAGGAGATGGAAAGAGAGAGAGAGAGAGAGAGAGAGAGAGAGGGTAGATATAGACAATTAGAAAGGGTAGGAGAGAGGGAGGGAGGGAGAGGTGAGATATATAGATAGAGAGAAAGCGATAGGGGTTGAGGGTATAGGGTTAAGGGATTAGGGTGGAGGAACTATAGGGTTTATGGTTTCTAGGGTATTAGCGTTTAAGGGTTGAGGGTTGAGGGATTAGGGTAGCGGTTATTGGGTTGATGGTATAGGGTTGAAGGTTTAAGGGTTTAGGGTTAAAGGGTTAAGGGTTGAGGGTTTAGCGTTGTGGGTAGAGGATTTAGGGTATAGGTTTGAGGGTATATGGTTGAAGGATTAGATTGAGGGTCCAATGTAAAGTGTAGAGGGTATAGGGGTTGAGGGTTTAGGGTTTAAGGATTGAGGGTTGATGGATTAAGGGTTGAGGGTTGAGAATTGAGGGTTGAGGGTTTAGTGTATAGGGTAGAGAGTAGAGGGTTTAAGGGTCTAGGGTTTAAGGGTTGAGGGTTGAGGATTGAGGGTTGAGGGTTGAGGTTTGACGGTTTAAGGTTGAGGGTAGAGGATTGAGGGTATAGGGTTGAGGGTCCAATGTATCAGGTAGAGGGTATAGGGGTTGAGGGATTAGGGTTTAAGGGTTGAGGGTTGAGGGTAGAGGGTTGAGGTTTTAAGTGTTGAAGGATTAAGGGTTGAGGTTTTAGGGATTAGGGTAGATATTTTTCTTAAATTTAAGGGTTTAAGGGTTGAGGGATTAGGTTTTAGGGTAGAGGGTATTGGGTTGAAGGTAGAGGGTAGAGGGTAGAGGGCTTAGGGGTTTAGGGTTTAAGGGTTTAGGGTTTAGGGTTTAGGGTTTAGGGTTTAGGGTTGAGTGTTTAAGGGTTTAAGGGTTGAGGGTTTACGGTTAAGGGATTAGGGTAGAGAGGTAGGGATGGATGGATATAGATATGGAGGGAGAAGTGAGATAGAGAGGAGAGAAGAGGAGGGAGGGACATAGATATATGAGGGTTGAGGATCCAATGTATAGGCTAGAGGGTTGAGAATAGAGGGTATAGGGTTGAGGGATTAGGGCTAAGGGTACACATGGTTGAAGGATTGGGGTTGAGAGTCCAATGTATAGGGTAGAGGGTATCAGGGTTGAGGGTTTAGGTTTCGAGGGTTGAGGATTAAGAGATTAAGGGTTGAGGGTTTAATGTATAGGGTAGACGATAGAGGGTAGAGGGTTTAAGCTTGAGGGTAGAGGATTGAGGGTATAGGGTTTGGGGATTAGGGTGGAGGGTCCAATGCATAGGATAGAGGGTATAGGGGTTAAGGGATTAGGGTTTAAGGGTTGAGGGATTAAGGGTCAAGAGGGTTGAGGGATTAGGGTAGAGATTTTACTAAGTGGGTTTAAGGGTTTAAGGGTTGAGGGATTAGGTTGAGGGTAGAGGATTGAGGGTAGAGGTTAGGGTTTAAGGGTTGATGGTTTAGGGTTCAGGGTTGAGTGTTTAAGGGTTTATACGGTAGAGGATAGAGGGTTTAAGGTTGAGGGTAGAGGATTGAGGGTATAGGGTTGCAGGATTAGGGTTGAGGGTCCAATGTATAGGGTACAGGTTATAGGAGTTGAGGGATTAAGGGTCAAGAGGGTTGAGGGATTAGGGTAGAGAGTTTACTAAGTAGGTTTAAGGGTTTAAGGGTTGAGGGATTAGGGTTGTGGGTAGAGAGTAGAGGATTAAGGGTTGAGGGTTGAGGGTTTAAGGGTTGAGGGTTTAAGGTTGAGGGTAAAGGATTGAGGGTATAGGGTTGGGGGATTAGGGTTGAGGGTCTAATGTATAGGGTAGAGGGTATAGGGGTTGAGGGATTAGGGTTTAATGGTTGATGGATTAAGGGTCAAGAGGGTTGAGGGATTAGGGTAGAGAGTTTAGTAAGTGGGTTTAAGGGTAGAGGGTAGAGGGTAGAGGGTTTAAGGGTTTCGGGTTGAGGGTAGAGGATTGAGGGTATAGGGTTGGGGGATTAGGGTTGAGGGTCAAATGTATAGGGTAGAGGGTATAGGGGTTGAGGGATTAGGGTAGATAGTTTTAAAAGTGGGTTTAAGGGTTTAAGGGTTGAGGTATTAGGGTTGAGGGTAGAGGGTAGATGGTTTAAGGGTTTAGGGTTTAAGGTTTGAGGGTTTATTGTAGAGGGTAGAGGGTAGAGGGTTTAAGGGTTGAGGGTATAAGGTTGGGGGATTCTGGCTGAGGGTCCAATGCATAGGGTATAGGGTATAGGGGTTGAGTGATTAGAGTTTATGGGTTGAGGGATTAGGTTAGAGAGTTTACTAAGTGGGTTTAAGGGTGGAGGGATTCGGGTATAGAGGATAGAGGGTAGAGGATATAGGGTAGAGGGTAGAGGGTTTAAGGGTTGAGGGTTCATGGTTTAAGGTTGAGGGTATAGGGTTGGGGGATTAGGGTTGAGGGTCCAATGTATAGGGTAGAGATTATAGGGGTTGAGGGATTAGGGTAGAGAGTTTACTAAGTGGGTGTAAGGGTTTAAGGGTTGAGGGTAGATGGTAGAGGGTAGAGGATTGAGGGTAGAGGGTAGAGGGTTTAAGGGTTGATGGTTTAGGGTTGAGGGATTAGGGTAGAGAGGGAGGGATGGATGGATAGAGAGATGGAGGGATAACTGTGATAGAGAGGAGAGAAGAGGAGGGAGGGACAAAAATATATGAGGGTAGAGGGTTGATGCCCTATAGAAGGTAGGAGAGAGGGAGGGATAGAGAGAGGTGAGATGTATAGATAGAGAGAAAGGGATAGGGGCTAAGGGTATAGGGTTGAGGGATTAGGGTGGATGACCTATAGGGTTGATGGTTAAGGGTATTAGGGTTGAGGGATTACGGTTGAGGGTAGAGGGTATTGGGATGAGGGTATAGGGTAGAAGGTTTAGGGTATAGGTTTGAGGGTATATGGTTGAGGGATTAGGTTTGAGGGTCCAATGTAAAGGGTAGAGGGTATAGGGTTTGATGGTTTAGGGTTTAAATATTGAGGGTTGTGGATTAAGGGTTGAGGGTTGAGGTAGGAGGGAGAGACTTGAGAGAGAGAGAGGGAGGGAGTGGGAGAGAGATAGAGGGTAGAGGATAGAGGGTATAAGGGTTAAGGGTAGAGAGTTTAGGTTTTAGGGTAGAGGGTATTGGGTTGAGGGTAGAGGGTAGATGGTTTAAGGGTTTGGGGTTTAAGGGTTGAGGGTTTAGGGTTTAGGGTTGAGTGTTTAAGGGTTTAAGGGTTGAGGGTTGAGGGTTGATGGATTAGGGTTGATGGTATTAGGGTTTAAGGGTTAAGGGTTGAGAGATTAGGGTTGAGGGTAGAGGGTATTGGGTTGACGGTATAGGGTAGAAGGTTTAAGGGTTTAGGGTTGAGGGTTAAGAGTTGAGGGTAGATGGTTTAGGGTATAGGTTTGAGGGTATTTAGTTGAAGAATTAGGTTTGAGGGTATGTGGTTGAACGATTAGGTATAGGGTAGAGGGTTTAAGGGTAGATGGATTAAGGGCTATGGGTTGAGGGTAGACTATAGAGGATATATGGTATAATGGTTAAGGGTAGAGGGGAGAGGGGAGAGAGATATAAGGAGTGAGAGAGAGAGAGAGTTGAGAGAGGGAGATAGGGTAGGAGGGAGATACTTGGGAGAGAGAGAGGGAGGGAGGGAGTGGGAGAGATATAAAGGGTAGAGGATAAAGGGTATACTTGTTAAGGGTAGAGGGGAGAGCGGAGAGAGATAGAATTAGGGTATAAGGTTTGAGGGTAAAGGGTTGAGGACCTATAGGGTTGATTTTTTAGGGTTTAGGGTTTAGGACCTACATATGGTTGAAGGATTAGGGTTGAGGGTCCAATGTATAGGGTAGAGGGTATCAGGGTTGAGGGTTTAGGGTTTGAGGATAGAGGGTAGAAGGTTTAAGGATTTAGGGTTGAGGGTAGATATGGTTGAAGGATTAGGGTTGAGGGTCCAATGTATAGGGTTTAGGGTTTGAGGATAGAGGGTAGAAGGTTTAAGGGTTTAGGGTTGAGGGTAGAGGGTTTAGGGTTTGAGTATATAGGTTTTAGGGTTTATGGTTTAGGGTAGAGTGTAGAGGAATTAAGGGTTTTGGGTAGAGGGTAGAGGGTATAGACAAAGAGAGACAATAAATTTATAAAAAAAAACACTTTCTCATAACGCGAGCATGTTTTGAAGCAATAGAGATATGGACGCTTTTAGCAAGAAATAACATGCTCACATAGCACAATATAATGCAAGCACATTTTGGATTGCTCTAAAAATGGTAAAAAACTCAATATATCCATGATCTCAAGGCCCACATTCTGCATATTCTCCTAGTTTTGCACGTGCTCTGACAAAAAGTAGCTTTTTGATGATGTTGTGAAGTGTTCATGCATGTTTTTCACATTCCACCACCTTTTTCATGATCTTTCCACCACCTTTGCATGAAATAGCAGAGTTTTCACATTGAAAGGCATATAATATCAATTCAAGTATGAATTCCATTCAAAAGTACTATGCAATTGAATTTTGGAGGGGAACAAGCTTTTGAAAAAGTCAAATTGTTGAGGAGTTTGAAGAAAGACGAAGCAAAGGCTACATAATTGGGTAGAACTTCTCCATTTGAAACTCTAATTTTTTAGGTATGTGAAGTCTTTATACATTTGCTTTCATTCTATTATGGCTTGCTTTCATTTTTGTTATTTTGCATATTCCATGTTGATCATTGTTTGTTTTTCATTATAACCTTAGGTTTTCAATGCACCTTTTAAATTACACAATTTTATACACTTTCCAATTACATTGGGTAAACCCACAATAGTGGGTTACAATTTTTCGAACGAAGAATAATTAGAAATGCTCATCAAAAAAATTGAAATGGTTTACCCCTTCTAATGAAGGGGGTTCGAATGAACCACCCCCCTTCTAATGAACCCCCCCTTCTAATGAAACCCCCTCCCTTCTAATGAACCCCCTTTTGCACCATATAAGGGGGGTTCGAATGAACCCCCTTCATTAGAAGGGGGTTTCTAATGAACCCCCTTTTTTTACCTTCCCCTCCACCATTTCAAAATTTATGCATTTTTTTTACTACCGAAGCTTGGGAAGGAGGTGCAAATGTAGTCAACTTGTTAAACCAAATTAGATGATTGTAGTGATCGAAACGTGCTTTCCAGCAACTATAAATTTAATATATTTTGTTTTTATTTTATATTTTATTTTTTAGTTTTACTGTACATAGGTTTTTCACCGAATGTCAAGTTCGATGAAAAATCATTGTGGAAAAATAGTAAATTTGAGGAATTTTTTTTTGAAAAATATATATCCACTAGGTATTGATGTCCTTGTTCTAACAAAAAAAGAAAATTGAATTTCAATACATACCAAAAAAGTTATGCATGCCGAAGTGCACCTATGTCTAAATTATAAATGTTTTGACTTCAAAACTTAATTAAAAGAAAATTATTGAACAAAATGCTATGAAACAAAATGAAAGCCCTAGATACTTGTGTTACCAACCTAAATTCAAAAGAATTATAGTTTTATCCTTTGTAGAAAAAAAGTTATGCTTGCCGAAGTACACACCACTTTTTAAAAATGTTGTTTACTATTAAAAACTAGTTATCAAGGGAGACACAAAAAAATTACAATTTAATTTCAATTTTTTTCAAAAAAAATACATTTAAAATCTATAGAAAAAATCTCACAAATCACTAGTTTACATCATTTTCAAATTCCTAATAGTTTACCTACTATAAGTGTCAGAAAGTGAAGTTTTCTCTAAAAATGTTGATTTCAATGTCAAGTTTGGGCAAAAAGTGTAACCCATTATTGTGGGATGACCCCATTTTTAAACCACATCTCTTTGAGGCATTTTGTTATTTAACAATTGACTTACCTTGTGTATGCTTCCACATTTTGTATACACATATATATGACATAAGTTATAAGGAAGTAAAATAAAACATCATTTGTCAATCCTTTATTATGGATGTGAATACCACTCTCTGTTGGAAATATATGCCTCAATCATCACAGGCTGTAACCTCTACTGGAGTAAAGTCGGTATGACATCTATCATGTCTAGCCAACTAGTAGCTTTAATATATCATGTTTTGTACAAGTCGCTGTGAACTAGCTTTTGTCTTGCCAAACGTTTTCACTGTGGAGTCTACCGTTGTAACATAGAGCAGTCATTGGAACCTCTTGCCGTCTGTGGACATCTTTGGCTGATAGGAAATTCTATCGCATATCAAAATAACCTATGGTGGCCCGGTGGGAAGTTTTATCGAGATATTAAAGTCTCGCCGATAGTATGTTATGTATTGAAGTCTTCGGGATAGCTAAAGGGTTCTCACTATGAAGTCCTAGCGACATTGGTGAGTCTCGCCGATGATGAGAGGTCTTTAGTGTAACATATATGTCTTCGATAAGAACTCTCGGCGAAGGTGATATGTCTTGGCGACTGTTGATGACTTCGGGGTAGCATGTGTGATCTTTTAGAAACCTTTTAGTGAAAGATATGTCTTGCCGACTATTCTTTGGAGCTCGGTATAACATACGACTTTGGTATAACCCGTGGTGACTCGGCATGAGGTCTTGGCGAAGAATGATACTCTTTCCGAATGGAAAACTCATGTCTATGTGACTTGTGGAGTTTTGGTATAACGTCTCACTGAAAGTGATGAGTCTTGGCGATAGTGATACATGTGGAGATCGTCGGTTTGAGGTCCTGGCGACATAAGGAAGTCTTAGCATTTGTCTCCTGAACTCGGTGTAACACAAGAAGGCTCGTTGGGATGTCCTGGAAAGAGTGATAGTCTTGCCGAAAGGAAAACTAAAGCCGATACAGTTGTAAGCTCGGTGAAACCTCTTGCCGATGGAAATGACTCTTGGCGACTTCAATATGAAGAATTTGTGGCATCGGCGAGAGATTGTTAGTGTCTCACCGAGATGCCAACAAAGTTTTTTTCTTCTGACCGAGCGATGACTATCTGCGTGGCTAGTATTTGGCCAATCAGAGGAGCCGAATTGGAACTGTTGGGAGATAGTTCATTGTGACAATTCTGTGAGGAAGCTCGACAGACATGGAACGACATGGATATACTCTATGATTGCAGATTGTGATGATCTGTTGGTTGGATCGACAGATTGCTAGGTGGTTGTATGATCAGTAAATGTAATCTAATCTGTAATTACTATAATTTGAAGTTTCCTGTACAAGATTGTTCATGGTGAATGCTACTGTAAATAGACATCAGAAAGATAAGTTTGTCATTTTTATGTAATTTCCATTACTATAATACACAGTGATTTCTTTTGGTGTGGTGGGTTTTTTCTCCCGTAAGGGTTTTCCCATGTATATCTGGTGTTCCTGTGTGATTGTCAAATACTTTGTTTCTATTAACTACTTCATAGTGCATCCTAATTGAACTAAAATTGAAAAAATAAAAGTATATCTACATTCTTCTCTGAGGTTTTGGCATTAGGAGATTTGTTTCCGCATCTAGCTTTCCTTACAAGTCGTATCAGAGCCTGGCCAATTGTGTTATCCTTGTGGGTATGTTGGGTGTTTTGATTTAATTTTGTTCAATGGGAGTCTTGTAGAGTTTGTTATTTTTGCTTACAGGTTGAGATGGCTAGCACATCTAGAAAGTTTGAAATAGAGAAGTTGAATGGCAGTAACTTTGAGTTGTGGAAACTCAAGATGGAGGATCTTCTAGTTGATCGTGATCTGTGGCTTGCAGTGTCTGGAACTAAACCTACAGGCATGAAGCAAGAAGATTGGGACCTTGAAGATAGAAAGTCTAAGGGGCTGATAAGGCTCTATTTGGAAAACTTTGTTCTTCTCAATGTGCATGGGAGAAGACTGCCTCTTCTTTGTGGAAGAGACTAGCGTCTATTTATCAGGCGAAGTCCTTGGTGAATAAACTGTTCCTAAGGAAGAAGTTGTATTCTTTGAGAATGTAGGAAGGAGGGTATGTGGCTGATCATTTGAACACATTTAATATGTTGATTGCTTAATTAACATTTGTTGGTGTGAAAGATTGAAAAAGAGGATCATTGTATGATATTATTATGTTCTTTTCCAGACTCATGGGATCATCTAGTGATGGCTATTGGGAGTACAACATCCAGTTTCAAGATGGAAGATGTTGTTGGTTATTTGTTGTCAGAAGAGATGAGAAGGAAATATTCTGAGACGGTGAAAGAAACTCTTGTTGTCAAAGGAAGACTGAAAGAGAAAGGTAAGAAGAAGGACAAGAAATCAAAATCAAAATCAGAGGGGAGATCAAATTCTCCTGGCAAGAAGTCCAAGGTGAGATGCTAGAACTGTGGGCAACCTAGTCATGTCTGAAAGGATTGTAAAGAGGAGAAAAATAAGAAGAAGGGCTCTTCCAATAATGGTTCTTCTCATAGTGATGGTGATGCCTTCATTGCATCCTTGGCTACTCAGGCATTAGATGATGTCTGGCTGATTGATTTTGGAGCATCTTTCCACATGAAATCTCATAGAGAATGGTTCACAAAGTATGAAGAATACAATGGTGGAAAGGTGTACTTGGAAAGTGATTCAAATTTAGAGATTGTTGGCTGTGGAAGGGTCAGAATACAATTCCCCGATGGCAAAGTGAAGGGAATCAATAATGTAATGCATATACTAGGTCTGGCTCGAAACTTAGATTCTGTAAGTATGTTGAATGATATTGGAGTACAAGTCACGTTCTCTGGAAATGGCTGCAAGATGACTAGAGGTTCAATGGTACTGGCTAGAGGTGCTTGAATTGGTACCCTGTACAAGATGGATGCACAGGCTGTTCAATGTAACAGTGTCTCTGTAAAGTCACTGAAAGCTGCTCATGGAGGCAAAGAGGGAAATATCCTTAATTATGTAAACTCTATGGAAGTAAAACTTCCAGTAGAGAAGAATGTGCTCATGCATCATAGGTTAGGCCACATAGGAAAAAAAGGTTTAAAAACCTTGAAGAACAAAAACCTGGTTGAGGGGCTTGAAGATTGTAATCTTGAATTTGAATTATGTGAGCATTGTATATATGGAAAGCAGCACCGTGTTTCTTTTTATTCCATTCCAAATAAATATTCCTGTTTGCTAGATTATATTCATTCGGATGTGTTTGGTCCATTGGATGTTCCTTCTTTGTCTAAGTCAAGATACTATATGTCATTTATTGATGATTACTCAAGAAGAGAATTTGTATATTTTCTGAAAAATAAATTAGAAGTATTTAGTCAGTTTAAAGAATTTAAAAATCTTGTTGAAAATCAGACTGGTAGAAAAATAAAATGCTTAAGGACTGATAATAGCAGTGAATTCTATTTTGATGAATTTGAAAGATACTATAAAGACCATGGAATTAAAAGACACAAGACTACACCTTATACTCCACAGTAGAATCAAGTTGCAGAAAGATTCAATAGGACAGTAATGGAGAGAGCACGAAGTATGCTCAGTAGTGCTAGCTTGGAGGAGAAATTCTGGGCAAAGGCTATATCTACTGCATGTTACCTAATAAATCATTCTCTAAATTATACTCTTGTTGAGAAAAGACCTTTGGAAGCATGGTCTGGTAAGAAGCCCTCTCTTAGACATGTTTGTGTTTTTGGCTGTGAGGCATATGCTCATGTGTCGGATGTGAAAAGATCTCAACTGGAGAACAAGGCTATCAAATGTATTTTTATTGGCTATAGTGTTGTCATAAAAGGATACAAGCTTTGGAATCCTAATTCAGAGAAGGTTGTATACAACAGAAGTGTAATCTTTCATGAGCTGAAACCTTCCACTTTGGATCTGCAGTAAGAGACAAATTTAAAAAATAGTAAGGATGTAGCATTAATTCCTCCTACACCAGAGAAAGAGGAATTGAAAATTCAAAAGGTACCTGAAATTGAGGAGACCTCAAGCAGTTCTGAAAGTTCTGAAGAAGAAGAACCTCAGTCTCAACAAGTGAGGAGGTCAACCTGTGAAAGAAAACAACCTAATAGGTATGGGTTCTCTTTGATTGATTCTACTTATGCCTATGCTTTAATTTCTAGCACTGATGAGCCTAGGACTATAAAGGAGGCATTTAAAATGTCTGATTCAGACTCTTGGTTGGAAGCCATGAATGAAGAGATGGCATCATTAGAAAAGAATGAAACCTGGAGTCTTCTGCCCTTGCCTAAAGGTAGAAAGGTTGTTGGCTGCAAATGGGTATTTAAGAAGAAAATTGGTCAAAATGGCAGTGTAGAAAAGTACAAGGCGAGACTGGTTGCAAAGGGTTATTTCCAGGTAGAGGGAATTGATTATGGGGAAATATTTTCTCCTTTAGCAAAGATGACATCTATTAGATTTCTTTTGTCACTTGCAGCAGCATATGACTTAGAGGTCGAACAGATGGATGTGAAGACATCATTTCTTCATGGTGATCTTGAAGAAGAAATTTATATGTCCTAGCCTGAGCACTTTGTTGAGAAAGGTAAAGAAAAACTGGTATGCAAATTAAAGAAGTCTCTGTATGGGTGAAAGCAGTCACCTAGAATGTGGTACCAGAAATTTGATATTTTTGTATTGTCTTTGGGATTTGTTAGATCAAAATCTGATCACTATGTATATTATAAAGTTGAAAGTGATCGAGTACTTGTTATTGCTCTCTATGTTGATGATATGTTGTTCATAGGCAATAGTAATCTAATGATTTCTAATCTTAAATCTTAGTTGTCTGCTAAATTTGAAATGAAAGATCTTGGTGCAGCAAGGTATATTCTAGGGATGGAGATAACCAGGGATAGGATGAATAGAAAACTATGGCTCAGTCAGAGTAAGTATATCAGGACTGTTCTTGAGAGATATTTTATGAATGATTGCAAACAGCTAGTGGTTCCAGTCTTGCAAGGAACAAAGTTGTCTATTGAAGACTATCCAAAATCTCCTACTGAGATGGAGGACATGACCAATGTACCCTATGCTAGTGTGGTTGGCAGTCTCATGTATGCAATGGTCTGTACAAGGCTAGACATTGCCCAAGCAATGGGAGTTCTTAGTCAATTTATGGAAAATCCTGGAAGAACACATTGGGATGCTGTGAAAAGAGTTTTCAGATATTTGAAGGGCACTTCATATTTCGCTTTGTGTTACCATGGGAACTTGGTTGAATCACAGAGGACTCTCAGCATTTGTGGTTATGTAGATTCTGATTGGGGAGGGGACATTGACAGTAGGAGGTCCACCAGTGGATACATTTTCATGTTGAATGGTGGTGCAGTGAGTTGGATGAGTAAGTGGCAGGCTATAGTCACTTTGTCCACTACGAAGATTGAATACATGGTAGCTACTCATGCTTGTAAAGAAGTAGTTTAGTTGAAACATTTGTGTTCTAACATTGGTTTTGATGTAGGGGAAATAACTATTTTCTATGACAGTCAGAGTGCAATTTGTCTGGCAAAGAATCCAACTTTCCATGCCATGATAAAACGTATAGACATACAGTACTACTTTGTACGAGATATGGTGGAGGATGGAAAGGGTAGTTTGGAAAAGGTTGATACTTTGGAGAATGTTGCATATTCATTGACGAAGCTAGTGAACATAGACAAGTTCAAGTGGTGTGCCAGTTCGATGGGCCTTAGTGCCCATGATTTTCAGTAAGTTTTATTGTGCTCTGGAGGTACCTGTGTGATCTTCATCAAGTGGGAGATTGTTGGAAATATATGCCTCAATCATCATAGGCTATAACCTATACTGGAGAAAATTTGGTATGACATCTATCATGTCTGGCCGACTAGCAACTTTGATACATCATGTTTTGTATAGGTCATTGTCACCTAGCTTCTGTCTTGCCGAACGTTTTCACTGTGGAGTCTATCATTGTGACATAGAGAAGTCGTTGGAACCTCTTGCCATTCATGGATATCTTTGGCCAACAGGCCATTCTATCGCATATCGGAATAACCTACGGTGGCCCGGTGGGAAGTCTTATTGAGATATTAAAGTCTCATCGACAGTATGTTATGTATTGAAGTCTTCAAGATAACTAAAGGGTTCTCGCTATGAAGTCCTAGTGACATTGGTGAGTCTCACTGATGATGAGAGGTCTTCGGTGTAACATATATGTGTTCGATAAGAACTCTCGGCGAAGGTGATATGTCTTGGCGACTGTTGATGACTTCGGGGTAGCATGTGTGATCTTGGAGAAACCTTTTGGTGAAAGATATGTCTTCCCAACTATTCTTTGGAGCTCGGTATAACATACGACTTCGGTATAACCCATGGTGACTCGGCGTGAGGTCTTGGCAAAGAAGGATACTCTTGCCGAATGGAGAACTCATGTCTATGTGACTTGTGGAGTTTTGGTATAACGTCTCACTGAAAGCGATGAGTCTGGGCGATAGCAATACATGTGGAGATCGTCGGTCTGAGGTCATGGCGACATAAGGAAGTCTTAGCGTTTGTCTCCTAAACTCAGTGTAACACAAGAAGACTCATTGGGATGTCCTGGTGAGAGCGATAGTCTTGCTGAAAGGAAAACTGAAGCCGATACAGTTGTAAGCTCAATGAAACCTCTTACCGATGGAAACGACTCTTGGCGACTTCGATATGAAGAATTTGTGGCATCAGCGATACACTGTTAGTGTCTCATCGAGATGCCAACAAAGTTTGTTTCTTTTGACCGAGCGATGACTATCTACGTGGCTAGTATTTGGCCAATCAGAGGAGCCAAATTGGAACCGTTGGGAGATAGTTTGTTGTGACAGTTCTATGAGGAAGCTCGACGGACATGGAATGACATGGATATACTATGTGATTACAAATTGTGATCTATTGGTTGGATCGACAGATTGTTGGGTTGTTGTATGATCAATAAATGTAATCTAATCTGTAATGACTATAATTTGAAGGTTCCTGTACAAGATTGTTCAAGGTGAATGCTACTGTAAATAGACACCAGAAAGATAAGTCTATCATTTGTATGTAATTTCCATTACTGTAATACAAAGTGATTTCTCTTGGTGTGGTGGGTTTTTCCTCCGGTAAGGGTTTTCCCACATATATCTGGTGTTCCTGTGTGATTGTCAAATACTTTTTTTCTGTTATCTACTTCATAGTGCATCTTAATTGAACTAAAATTGAAAAATTAAAAGTATATCTACATTCTTCTCTGAGGTTTTGATGTTAGGAGAGTTGTTTCTACATCTAGCTTTCCTTACACTCTCCAGAGCTTTCATTGAGGTTTTTTTTCAAACAATTATACCAAGTAGCTGATTGTCTTGTCTATGCTACCAAATTTTCCATACGTGTCTCTAAAATATTGGAATATACTCCTCCCACATTGATAGATCTTTTAAACTATTTTGGTTTTCATCTCTATCTCTAAATTTACCTCATCACTAAACCTATCTCATCACTTATGTTGTGATATATTTTAAATGTTTCCTTGATTACTCTACCTACAAGGGATTTTAACCCTTCTATCCACTATTTCAAGACTCTTTATTCAAGGCTAAGTTAGCAACATGGCGAAAGGTGCAGCCTATCTTGCAATCATGGGTTAAAATGGAAGCATGGACAAAGCATTTGATTTGTTTGACAATAATTTTTTTTGTATAAATGTATGCAAAATGTGGTAGCATTGACAAGCTAGTGAGCTTGGCAAGATAGTGAGCTCACTCACTAGCCTGCCAATGCAGCAGGGTTGAGAAGGTAGGGGCAGCGTATGCCACGGTGCCAATGCAGTAGATTTGAGATGGTAGGGGCAGTGTATGCCTCATAGAAATGGGATTACCATGAGATCCCATTTCTATGAGGCATACACTACCCCTACCATCTCAAACCTACCGCATTGGTAGGCTAGTGAGTGAGCTAGCTTCCCAATGCTCCACTAGCTTGCCAACACGATAGGGTTGAGAAGGTAGGGGCAGCGTATTCCTCATAGAAACGGGGTCTCATGGTCACCATGATACCCCATTTTTATGAGGCATACACTACCCCTACCTTTTCAACCCTACCACATTAGTAGGCTAGTGAGTGAGCTCACTAGCCTACCAATGTGGTAGGGTTGAGAAGGTAGGGGTAACATATGTCTCATAGAATTGGGGACTCACGGTGAACATCACTGTGAGTCCCCAATTCTATGAGGCATATGCTACCCCTACATTGTCAACCCTACCACATTAACAAGCTCGTGAGTGAGCTAGCTTTCCAACACTATAGGGTTGAGAAGGTAGGGGCAATGTATGCCTCATAGAAATTGGGTCTCATGGTAGGCATATCAATTGGGTTTCACGATGACCATGAGACCCAATTTCTATGAGGCACACACTGCCCCTACCTTCTCAACCCTACTACATAGGTAGGCTAGTGAGTGAGCTCACTAGCCTACCAATGTAGTAGGGTTGACAAGGTAGGGGCAGTGTGTGCCTCATAGAATTGGGTAGTGTGTACATCACCGTGAGTCATCAATTCTATGAGTAATACACTGCCCCTACCTTGTCAACCCTACCACATTGACAAGCTAGTGAGTGAGCTAGCTTTCCAATGCTCCACTAGTTTTCCAAGGAATTTGAATTCACATGCCTTGTCCATGCTTCTATTTTGAGCCTATGTTTCAATCATGGAATGCCACATTACCACATTTCAGTAAGGCATTCCATCAAAAAAATTCATGTGACCTTTGTCTATGCTAGAAATACTCTTCTACAGGATGATTGTAAGTATTTTTATGAAGCCTTGAATGACATATATTTCATTTATTTTAATGGATACATTTTTTATGAACTAATATTCTTCTCATTACCATGTTATACGTAAAATTATCCACCATGCCAAGGAAACGAACAAGGAATAAACTAACAGACAAAGATTATGAAACCAAAATAACAAAGGGGAGAGAACGGGTGGTGGCATATCGTGAAAAGAAGAAATTGGATAGATTGACAAAAACAAGCCATTTGAAGAGGAACATCAACCATCAAAGAGAGAACAGGCATTGGCAGCACAAAGGGAATGAATGCGAAAGCACCATGGTAAGACATATTCGGATACCATAGTTGGAGACACTCCCTCTACCGCAAGTGAATACGAAGGGACACCATTAAGCACAAGTGAATATGGAGGGACACCATCTATCGCAAGTGAATATGGAGGGACACCATCTACCGCAAGTGAATATGGTTGGAAACCATCCACCACATCTCAAGTTGAGAGTGCATCATCACTCGGATTTGACAAAGAAGGTATGCCATCATCCCCACGTGAACCTCAAGGTATGTCTTCTACTCCACCCTCAATCAAAGGTATGCATTCTAGCCCACCTCAATTAAATATTGATGAAATTCCTAATGTTGAGATGTATGTACCTAGGAGAACACCTAGAATTTTGTGTAGAAAGCCAAATTATTTGATTAATATTGATGAGGATATTTTGCAGCACATGGAAGGTAAGATTCCAGCACACACTTGTAGAAGATATGCTGATAAGATTTGGAAATTATTCTTTGAAAGGCTAAATGATACCGCAAGATGTCAACTATTTGTTGAAATGATGCGGGGATTAAAGTATAGAAACAACAAGAAGACTCTTGGGTTGAGAACATCGAATGCATCAAGTGAAAACACTATTGTGAAGAATCTAATAGATGCTTATGAGAGTGTGGGTAAGACCTCACACTCCAAGGATAGTAATGTCAGCCAACGTGTCATTACATCAACTTTGGTAAGTATTCAAACAAAGAGAGCTCATTTCATTAGAAAGACGAGTGAACAAATGAGAATTAGTAGAAAAAAATATCAAGAGTCATTCAAAGGCGGAAAAGAATTGAGGGCACCGATTCAAATGAATTATGGTCATTCTCGAGGAGATTGCCACAAAAAGATAAAAAATTTGTTGAAGCATTGAGAATACTAATTGAAGAGTATTGGAAGAATAACACAAGGCCATCTCCAAATCAAAGGGATTTAGTAAGAAGGAGAATTGATAGTCAGAACCGAGAGCCACATCCAAAGAAATTTTTGGATATGACTCAAACCCAATTTTTTCATAAATTTCAATAGGATTATCCTCAAATTAGTATTTGTCAAAGATATTTTGAAATTATTAAAGCTTTTTATGTCAAGAAAAATAACACATGCACTACTTCTTGTTGTAGAGTACATATTGAATTCTCTAACCATTATGATGTTTATCTTTCTATATGTTTATATTTGCATACTAACGATGTTTTGCAAGATTGTGGCATAGAAACCCCACCAACATCTTCAAGAGAGTTCTTATCAAAAAAATTATGTGAAATAGAGGATGGAAAAATATTCTACAAGACATCATGCTTGGATGGTTCATGCAAGCATTGTGATGGCTTGCAACGTATGCTAGTATGTCAACATATGGAAAGCACATATGAGGTGGGATAGAAACTAGTAGATATCAAGAAGTATAAAATAGTGGCATATGTTACAAAAGATGGGTCTCAAGCAAGAAGGTGTGATTTGGTTATTCAGAAGATTCCAGTGTACCAGTTTATGTCCCTATTTCGTGACAATATAGTGTATGAGTATGCAAGGCATACCCATAGAACCCGATGGCTGGAAACATAATTCAAGCCATGCAAGGAAACCTTTCCAGTTGGTAGCATAGTATCAGTGGTTGAATTTGTAGAGAACTACACTCTGCAGCCATAGCGTGAGGTGTAGTCACAATATTATAACTCCACACAGTTTTTGATATTTGTGCACATAACATTCATTCATGCATCTAATAGTACAAAGGACCAAAGGAAGTTATTGAGGGAGTATCACTTTTATATTAGTGATGATCACACACATTCTCCAGCTTTTGTGCAAGGTTGCTTCTAGATGTTCTACAGTGATTTGGCTCAGAGGGGCATAGCATACAGTCGACATATAATATGGTCGGATAACTGTATAGCACAGTTCAAGAATTCGTGCATGTTCTACTGGTTGAGTAATATGCATGTCATTATAGGTGTTCAACATATGTGGAATTTTTTTGAGGCCGAACATGGAAAGGTGGAGAATGATGGTGCAAAAGCATGTGTGAAAAGAGCATTACACAAGAAGAGTTAAAGTATAAACACAATCCAAAGTAACTGACAGATGCAAAATCAATTGTCAAGTGGTGTAATGCTTCGACGGGTCCAGGTAATGAAGGTACATCTTGAGTTCATAGATTTTTTTCATTGATGGATGATACTAACTGTAGCATAGAAAAAAGGAAACTTGCTTGATTTGGGGAATAATTGATGATAAATTGGACTTAATGAGGCCTTGATTTGGTGATGCGAGGTATTTTTCACATCCATACTAGGTCTTGGACCCTTTCACATGCATTTAATGATGTCTTGTGAAGGTGTTGTGAAGTGTTCTAACACATTTCTACACATTTCTAGACTCTTCTCATTATAATTCATCTAAAAATCACCTTTTTATCACTTATCAAGTCATATTTTAAAGTGTTGTAAATTCTTGTAACAAGATTTCACACTTTTCTAGGCTTGTTATCACTATTTACACTTCTCTTATGCTTTATGTGACCCCTTTATGCACTCACAAGTCTTAAATAAGTGAATTTTTGAATGTAAACCTGATAAACAACATTAAATGCAACTTAATTCTTGACACTCACTTACAAGACTAGAGTGGGACCCATTCGCCATGGGTGGCAAATGAGTCCCTTTTGGCTCAAAATTCAAAATAATTTAAAATTTATTATGGGTTTTTATTCAAAAAGACCTTATGTCGGCCTATGATGTATTATTGGGTAATTAGGACAAAGAGTGTATAAATAAGTTATTTTCCATCCATTTCAACCCCCATTCATCCATTAACTCATTTTCACAATTCATTCATCATCTATCTTCTCCATCAAGCCAAGCAAGTTAGGGTTTCATCATTGCAAGTCATTAAGTTAGCCCCCAAGGACATTCAAGGGCAGATTATTCATGTTTTGTTGTAGAAATTCAAGATCAAACATCATGGTAAGGTAATAACTCCATTATTGCATGCTTCATTACATTCTTTCATCATTTTGGTTTAATTACCTACAAAGGGGTTTGACCAAGGATAACCCCCATGCCCTAACATTCAACATTTCTCTCTCTTGTCATGTGTGCTTGTAGATTTAGACATCTTGGAGGATTATAAATAATTGAAGATTGGATAAAAAAAATTTCCAAGTCATCTCTTCATTTTATATGGAAAACTATCAACAAAGAGTCATTTTCAGACCCAAATCCAACAGTTTTAGAACCGAACACCTGGAGAAGCAAAAAGTGCAAACTGAAGGATCCTATTTCCACGTTTGAATATTCAGAAATTCAAAAGTGGACTCATTTGACATGAGTTGTAAATGAGTCCCACTTCCAGGATTTTTTTTGGTTTTCTGCATTTGTAGACACCCATTTGTCTAAAATGGGTTCCGGAATAGTTTCACAGAACTGGGACTAATTCACCTAGAATGGTGAATGAGTCCCACCAGGCTTAAACATCAGGAACAGTAGTATTCCAGAATTCATTTCCAATCTCCATCCATATCTCAGGTGCACACTTTTATTTTCATCCATTTCTGTTACAATTTGCAGTCATTTCTAGATGTTCTTGCATTACACAATGTTTTTTCAAACAAGTTGTATTTCTTTAGTTTCCATTCAATAATTAATAGTTTTCATTAGTTTTTTGCATCTAGATCATTGCATTTAGACATAATTTCATCATACATATCTTAGATTGAGTGAACCACCTAGATTTTGTGGTGTGGGATCTATCTCTTTCCATTAGGTGAAAGACCCTAATTGAGCAAAAGAGACATAGAATTTCACACCACTAAAATATTTTGTTCACTAACATTGCACCAAATGAGGATTGTTGTATACTAACAGGATCAAGTGAGCTACACTCTTTCCTTAGCTTAGATGTAGGTTCATGGAGTATCAATACACGAAAGATGGTATGCTTTTGTTCTTCATGTACAATGCAAGCCTAGAACGATTGTGAGTTAGGGGAGTGGGTTGAAAAATGGTTGACAAGTTATCTTAGTCCACTTCACATGTATCACCCTCTGATAGCATTGGAACTAACACATATGGAATCATTGGTCAACTTTGACCACATATAAGATCTAGTTCAACCAGGTAATATATCTACTTTCTTAGTTTTTGAAATTCCTATTGTTATTTTACTTTGTAGTGTATTCATAATGTTGACTAATTTCAAGATATTTGTTGCACATATCAATGTAGGGAATGTTTATGTAGTTATTACATATGAAGACAACAAAGATGGAACTGACTATTATTTGTGTTGTGTTGAGGCCAAAAATAAATTGGAGGCCCTAGTTATAGATGGAGAAAACATCAAATATCCTATAGGATCTATTGTTGTTACTAGAACATGGCTTAGAAGGTACCCACATAAGAGTGTTAAATATTGGTTGTTTCAGGACTTTAACACGCATCGTAATATTCTTCATTACTCAAACCTTGTTGTGGCATCCAATGTTCATTTGACCAAATATGAGGGTAGACCTTTGAACAATACCTTGTTGAAGGTTTGTGAGTTTGACCATGAGGCAATATTTGACACAATAAAGAGTAGAGCAAACCTGGATGGTTCGTTGGATTAATTTATAAGTATGCACATTGGTTCTTATTAATTTATACTTGTATGCACAATAATTTTTTTGATGCCAATGCTATCATCTTCTTTTACTTTTCCTATTTGTAAGTAACCTACTAAAAATTGATTGGTGTCCCCTTGCACAAAATGCAGATTTATGAGCCATCCAAGAGAATCTCGGCCAAAAAGAAATGCAACATCCTTATATTGATGATCTTGAAAAATATCAATTATGATTTTAAGTCATTATAAAAGTGTGTGTGAAGCTTAGTGAGGGAATTTCAAGCTATTCATTTGAAGTTAACCTTATCATGAGCACCTATGACGTAGACATTATAAGAGCATCTCGAATTTCAAGTTATTCTATTCATGAGAGGTGTTGTGTGCAATAGGTATCTTGGAACTCCCAATGAGGATGTATGACCAGGATTGACTAAGTTGAGAGATTGGCATGCCTATCCTCAATGGAAGCATCAAGATTTATTCCTTTTTGTTCCCGAGTTGGAACCAAATGGTGTGGATTTGTTGTCTTCAAGTGCCTTCCATCTATTTTCATTTCATTTCCATTTTGGATGCTCTTTCTTTTTCTTCTTTTACTTTGCATATTTGTAAGTAAACTAATAAAAATTGATTGGTCTCTCCTTGCATAAAATGCTAACATATGAGCCATCGAAGAGAACTCAGCTAAAAAAGCAATGCAACATCCTTATTTTCATGATCTTGACAAATCTCAATTTTGATTTGAAGCCATTATAAAAGAGTGTATGAAGATTAGCGACGGACTATCAAGTTACTCATTTGAATTTAACCTCATCATGAGCATCTATGATGTATAAATTATAAGAGAATCTTGAATGTATGAGTGACATTTTAAAAGATCTATGAGAACAGAGTACCTAAGGCATTGTGCCTATGGTGCAAGGCACTTGGGCCTTCATTTTGTAAAAGGGGTTTAGTATGTAGTTTCTTTATGTTTAAGGTCATGTTTTTGTTTTGAAATAAGGTCTTTAAGACCATGTTGCAATTTTTTGGGTCAATTTTGGTTAGGAGGAGTCATTTTGAGTCAATTTGGTAAAGTTGCAAAAATTGTAAAAAAGTTGCATAGCAACTTTTGTATTTTTGATGTAAAAGAGAAGTTGAATAGTTAGGATGTTAAAATTTAGTTGTAGTCAATTGGATATGGTTGGAAAAGGTTAAATATGCTTTTTAATGGTCAAAACAGGGGTTGGATGTACATTTGGAGGATTGAATAACAAAGATTCATTGTTTTCTACGTTTTCCAACATTGAATTTTGGTGCTACAACTTGTACATTTTGGTATTGCCTGGAAGTGCTCATTTGTGCATTGGAATTGATGGATGAGTGAAATACCTTTCATTTGCATCTTGTATCATTTGATTTCATTAGGATTTGAGTGAGTTATAGTATTTTTATACCCTTCTTTGCATCAATGTAACTAACATATAGTCTAACTTATTATAAAAACTTCATTTATTAAAAAAAATAAACCTAATGATTATATATCAATATCAATATAGCATACAGTCTATTGAAATAAACACTTGTAATGAGATTTACTCAAATATTGAAATTTATTGCTGTATAAGAGTGAATTTACACCCTAGGCACAATTCCCTTTTTTTTTCCTTTATACACTTTAGAAAACCAAAGTCGGAGGCTTAAATTTACTTAATCCCACTATTGGCGGTCCACATGGAGCCTATTTTGTGTATTGGTGGAGGTGTTTCTATCAGGGATGCCTGCGTAGTGTGCGGATTTATGTGTGGCATGCTTACGTCCCTAGCAGAATCCTACGACTGAGCCAACAAAGGCATTACTCTTCCCATTGGTAGCGAAGTTGTAATGCCTCCTTCAGCCAACCGACCCGAATATGTCCGTTTTCTTCCTTATTTCTTCATATTTAGTCCTTGAACTTTCATTGAGAAGGTTGGAATAACTCTTCAACACATCGAGTTTCCATTCTTGCACTCACACATTCACTCTCAAGATCACTTTCACTCACTCCAAGCATTCAAGCATTCCATTGCAACAACATCACACTCCATCAACTTGGTAGAGCACGTTTGGGACCATGCCATCCATAGTAGAGGCTTGAGCTCCTCTCATTTCTCCCCCAAACAACCTTGAATGCTCTTGGTGGAGGTGGTGGATGAACTTTTTGGAGCTAGTTGGTGAATAGGCTCTTCTACAAGATCGTCTTCATCACCTTAGCTTTGGTATATCTATTCTATCACCTCTGTTTATATTTCTCTTCCTTCATAGTATTGTTTTGTTCTCTTAGAAGTTGTTAAGCTAGGTCGTTAGTCATTTTAACAAGTTCAACCTTGCCTCGGCTGTGTTCTGACCATATGGACTACAACCCACTTTTGAGACACTAGTGCATCGCGCTATCATACAAAGTCTACACTGACATCCTTGGGCAAAGAGCTCCTTGAAGTGCAGATTTAGACCTAAAAACTGACTCGCCTAGCCCCACCTTAAAACTTGGGATTGACAAGTGGTCGCAAGGTTCTATAATCCTCATCATTCTCATCCCCATACCCTAAACACTACACTTAGCTGAGGTAAGTTAGAGAAACCTCTCACATCTTGACCCTCTGTGACCTAGGGTCTTGCACGCGGTGGTCCCCCTCTCTTACAATCGCTGCCCTCAAACATTTGTAATTCAGGCAACGCAATCCCTTAACAGTCTAAATTGCAAGAGGGAAACAATCTTTGATGACCTATTACCCAGATACTATGTTAGTTACAAGAATTTTTTCTGAGGAATCAAGATCATGTAGGGCACCTCTACAATAGCCTCTCTCATTTTTTGTTATCTCAGAATCATTTTTCCGTGGTGTCCAATTTTGACTTGATGGAAAAAGTGTCAATTGCAAGCAATGTAAAGTTGCAAAGTGGTGCAACTTTCGTTCTGCAACTCATGTGACCAAATGGATTGTTCCAACACATTTGAATGGGTACATTTATGCTAGGAATGGTCCTCTTTTCGTACCCAAACACAAGGAATCTCTTTGAGTTGCATTCAACCAAATCGATCCCTTAAGAGTCCAAAGTGCAAAAGGGTAGCAATCTTTGACGGGGTATTACTCGAAAACCATGGTGCTTACAAAATCTCTGTCTGAGCCTATAGGATTGTGTTTGGCCTCTCTACAATATTTCTTAGTTTTTGTTATCTTAGAGTGGTTTTCCTATGATGTCTAGTTTTCACTTGATGAAAAAAGTGTCAAATGCAAGTAGTGCAAAGTTGCAAAGTGGTGCAACTTTTGTTCTACAACTCCTGTGACCAAACAAACTATTCCAATGTGTTTTGATGGGTTTTTTAAGCTAGGAATGGTCCTCTTTCACACCCAAACATGCAGAATCATTTTGAGCTACATTCAACCAATAGAATCCAATAAGAGTCCAAAGTGCAAACTGGCTGCAATCTTTGACAGGTTCTTATTTGGACACAGTGATGCTTGGAACCTTCTTGTTTGAGCCTATGGGATCATGTTTTTCCCCTCTACAATAAACTCCCTCAATTTTCACTATCTCAGAAGAATTTTCCTGTGGTGGAAAATTTTCACTTGGGGAAAACGTTGTCAAATGCAAGTAGTTGAAAGTTGCAAAGTGGTGCAACTTTCATTCTGCAACTCATGTGACCAAATAAACTATCCCAATGTGTCTAACTTGTGTGGGTAAATTTATGCTAGGAATGGTCCTCTTTCACACCCAAACACGCTGAATCACTTTGAGCTACATTCAACCGATAGAATCCCTTAAGAGTTCAAAGTGCAAAATGGCTGCAAACTTCAGCATGTTGTTACTTAGATACCGTGATGCTTACAAACTTTTCATCTGATCCTATGGGATCATGTTGGGCCCCTCTATAATAACCTCTCTCGATTTTCACTATTTCAGATTCATTTTCCCGTGGTGGCGAATTTTCACTTGGGCAAAAAATTGTCAAATACAAGTAGTTGAAAGTTGCAAAGTGGTGACACTTTCATTCTACAACTCATGTGACCAAACAAACTATTCCAACACATTTGAATAGGTATTTTTACACTAGGAATGTTCCTCTTTCACACCCAAACACATGGAATCACTCTGAGCTACATTCAACTGGATCGATCCCTTAAGAGTCCAAAGTGCAAAATGGCTTCAAACTTTAGCATGTTGCTATTCAGATACTGTATGCTTAGAAAATTCTCATCTGACACTTTGGGATCATGTTTGGCCCTTCTACAATATCCTCTCTTATTTTTCGCTATCTTGGAGGCATTTTCCCATGGTGGCAAATTTTTACTTAGGGAAAAAGTTATCAAATGCAAGTAGTTGAAAGTTGCAAAGTGGTGCAATTTTCATTCTATAAATTATGTGATCAAACGGACTATTCCAATGCATTTGAATAGGAAATTTTATGCTAGGAATGGTCCTCTTTCACACCCAAACACGCAGAATCACTCTGAGCTATGTTCAACCGAATCGATCCCTTAAGAGTCCAAAGTGCAAAATGGCTGCAAACTTCAGCATGTTGTTACTCGGATACCGTGATGCTTAGAAATTTCTCTTCTGAGCCTATGGAATCATGTTGGGCCCCTCTACAATAACTTCTCTCATTTTTTGCTATCTTTGAGGAATTTTCCCATGGTGGAAAATTTTCACTTGTGGAAAATGTTGTCAAATGCAAATAGTTGAAAGTTGCAAAGTAGTTCAACTTTCATTCTATAACTTGTGTGACTAAACGGACTATTCCAATGCATCTGGATGTGTACGTTTACACTAGGAATGGCATTTTTTCACACCCAAACATGCAAAATCGCTTTGAGGTACATTCAACTGGCTCAATCCCTTAAGGGTCCAAAGTGCAAAAGGGCAGCAATATTTGGTGGGCTATTACTTAGAAACCATGACGTTTACAAAATATTCGTCTGACTGTACGGGATCACGTTGGTCCCCTCTACAATAACGTCTCTCATTTTTTGTTATCTCGAAGTCGTTTTCCCATTGTGTCCTATTTTCACTTGATGGAAAAAGAGTCAAATGCAAGCAGTGTAAAGTTGCAAAGTGGTGGAACTTTCATTTTGCAATTTGTGTGACCAAACAAATTGCTCCAACGCATCCCAATAGGTAAATTTATGCTAGGCATGGTCCTTTTTTGCACCGAAACATGCAGAATCACTTTGATCTACGTTCAACCAGCTTGATCCCTTATGATGGCATGCAAAAAAATCAAAAAGAGAAACATACACATGACGGTTGAGAAGTCTGAGTTTTCCACACAAAAAGAATATGACCATCCTCGAGTCTAGCAAGTGCAAGATGTTTTCAATTATCCTCCTTTCCCTTACAACAATATACAAGCAATTGCAAATGCATACAATGGCGGAACTTTGAAACATTCTATTTTTCCTCAATTAACAACTTTGGTTGTGAAGCATTTTTTAATTTTTATTTGAAATGATTTACCATGCTTGAAAATTGGAGTCTAAGAGAAACAAGTGATTCTTTCATGTAAATTTATTATCTGGTGTGATAAATAAAGTTTCCACCATTGAGTCCATTTCTTATTTGTATTATAAATTATAACTTGCTTTCTCTCCCATTGCAATTTTGGGTGGATTATTACTTTCAAAGTATTGGGAATGCTTTGTTTATTTTCTAGTCAAAAGTTGTCATTCTAGAAGACTCATCTCTTGATATATTTTATACTCATTCTTAATCAATTATCAAGTTAATAATTAGTGCATTTATTTACAATTAATCTTTTCTTTTCAATTTGTGCAATTTTGGAATTTGTAACTCTACTAGTATTCCTAAAAATATTGAAGTTGTTTAGCATCGACTAATAAAGTTGTTTAGCATCAATCAATTAATATTCAAGACAAACCATGAAGGACAACAATGATCAATGCTAGAGCTAACCAATTAATAAGTATACATGTGAATAAGTCAAGCATGTACATGTGAATAAGGGAAGCACAAGTACTCAAAAACATGTAAGCCTTGAAGTATACACAAGAATACATAGTATACACAAATTAATAAAAAGTATATTCATGAATACAAGGTATACGCATGAAAACACGTAAGTTGCAAAGTATACATTAGAATACACGTAAGTCACAAAATATACACGTAAGTTGTAAAGTATACACTTGAATACACGTAACTCATATCTATTGAACCATTGATTTATAATGCAAATATGGACACCATTGATAAAAAATATTTGTATTAGCCAAATAGCCATGTAGGAATACATCAATATATGTCGATATAAGTATTAAATATAGGTACAAAATGGCCATATAGGCTTACGGGAATGCCATATAGGAATATAATGTGAAATATATCCAATACAAAATATGTACAAAAATGCCATATAGGAATACAACAAAGGGCTCTGAAATGAAAAGTCATTGCTCTCCATTCTCTCAAAATAAACTCTTTCCCTTTGTTGGTCGATCAGATTGCGATATGTTTGTCACTCATTTATTTTCGATCGAGGAGTACTCTTGTTACTCCTCCTAAGGTTTAGTTCTTGGTCAAGTTACAAGTATTTGTTACAATAATAAGTAAGGACATTAATATATAGAAATTACATTAAAAAAATGATATATTTAACAAAATAATCACTTACCACCATCTGATGATCACTCTCCATGAGGGAAATATTTAAATTCCCATGTTGAGTCATGTTGAAGCCCTGTATAAACCATCTAAATAGAAATTAAACTACGAATTGATCAATAATGGTTTGAATTTTTACTACCTAGCATTTATAACAATGAATGTAAATTGAAATTTAGTAATTTTCCTCATACCTCCCCTATCAGAGCCATCAAGGAGTCTATGTGGATGAAACAACGATCTCCATTTCCCTCTGAACATTCAGAGGTGTATCTGCTTGCAACATCTAAAAATAAAACAACAAATTATTCAATCATGAAAACTACAATAGTGATCCACGTCATGACTTATAATGTATGAGATAATGAAAAAAAATTTGAGTACTTATTAAACTATATATTTCTGACTATCATGCTTACTATTTTCCATATCCATATCTTGTTCGAAATCATGTTTTTTTAGGCTTTTACCCATAGCAGCAAGTTGGTGAACCGTTTGATAAAATACTTTCATAGACATGTACGATAATTGTGGTGGCATAGAGAAGGAAGTGAATTATTTGAAAAAATGCCTCAAGGAAATAGGGTCTCATGGTGATGGAATGCCATTACAAACAAATGCACATCATGGCATTCCATCACCATAAGACCATATTTCTTTCAGGCATTTTTTCAAATAGTTCATTTCCTTCTCTATGGTATTATGTTGGGATGGGGTGGATGGTATAGTGTGGCCTTGGCTATGAGATAGAGGGTGATCATGACATGAAGAGGGAGGAGTGGGGACATGAACAAGTGGAATAAAGGGTGGAAGGTTCCATGGATTGGTAAATTGAGGATGAGGACCTTGAAAAGAATTTGGAGAGGAATTTTGGCTAATGGGTTGGTTTCTATTCTTCAAGCAGTGAGTTTTTTGAAAATATTCCTCAGAGAAATGTGGTCTGATGGTGATGGAATGGCATTCCATCACCATGAGACCACATTTCTTCTAGAAATTTTTTCATACTACTCATTTCATTGACTATGATATTGCTTACTATTATGCTTTGATAGAAATTTTTCCAAGCATCCATAGTTTGTTGGAAAGCATCTATTTTAGGCTTTTAGCCATAGCAGCAAGAAAGTGAGTAGTTTGATAAAATTCTTTGGTACACATGTATGGAAAATGTGGTAGAATAGAAAAGGCGGTGAGATGTTTAAAGAAATTCCTTGAAGAAATGTGGTCTCATGGTGATGGAATTTCATTCCATCACCATGAGACCACATTTCTTCGAGGCATTTTTTTAAAACTACTCACTACCTTGTCTATGATATTGCTTACTATTATGCTTTGATATATTTTTTCCAAGCATACATAGTTTTTTGGAAAGCACCTTTTTTAAGTTTTTAGCCATAGTAGCAAGGAAATGAACTGTTTGATAAAATTCTTTGGTAGACATGTATGGAAAATGTGGTAGCATAGAAAAGGCGGTGAGCTGTTTGAAAAAGTGCCTCAAATAAATTGGGTCTCATGGTGATGGATGTCACCATGAGACCACATTTCTTTGAGGCATTTTTTCAAAAAACTCATTTCCTTTTCTATGCTATTGCTTACTATTATTCTTTCATGTATTCCTTCCAAGCATCCATAGCATAGACAAGGCAGTGAACTATTTGAAAAGATGTCGCAGTAAAAAGTGGTCTCATGGAATGCCATGACAAGAAAATGCAATTGGAAGCTGCTCCTACTTATTACTTATGTTATGTGAAGTAATTGCATCACTGCTTATGTTTGAATTTCTAAACAACTATAGTGTAGTTGAAATTTTTCCATCTATCAACATCTAGTTATTAGTTATGGAATGTGAAGTAATCCTTTGAGTTTGAAAGATGTGAAATGAAACATAATCAATGATATGAATATAAACTACAAAAATCTATTAAGTACAATTCATTAGTTAAACTCTTTATTCTATTACCTGCGAGTAGGTTTGTCTAAATCCACTGGCACTAGGAGGTGCTCCCTTGAAACCTCCAATATTAGCCTATTCAACATCCAAAATCACATTCAAATACCATTCATAAAACAATTCTATTAACATGTAATAAATTTAAAATTGTTTACTAGTTACATACCTCAATGGTAGATGTAGTGGAGAAATAAGCAGGTGTAGGACCAGCCTATCCAGTATCAACACTGTGACCCTGCAATTTTATTAAAACCATAAAACTAAATTAGTTAATCTTGCATTTCAAAATTGAGATTTAATAAATTAAATTCAATGAACATGCTAACTTTTACCTTAGTATCAATGTCATAGGCCTCATTCAAAATTTTAGCTACCCTCACCATCTCCATAGCTACAGACATATCCTACGTAGCAACCTCCTGAGTGTCAGTGGGGTCATATGAACAAGTCGCCCCACAAGACTGACACAAATGAGATCGAAACCTACCACTCAAAGACTCCCCTAGATGGCGCTGTAGAATAGGGTTGGAATGTTGGATGACACTTTGGGTCAAAGAGCTAATGGCCTACAAAGTCTCTACCTTGGCACTCTCTTTCACGATGGAAGGGATAACAATGTGCTCATGAGGTGGCCTAGTGAGAGGTCATCTCCCTTTATGTGTAGGATCTTGTTGTGTACCGGGTCTATCTTGAGCCGACCCCCCACCTCTCCCATGGAAGTCCTTCATATCAAAATAATTTGGGATTTTGTTCAAGATGAACTCATAGTATAGTTTCCTAAGGAAATACTATGGGACTTCACAATTGTTACATGGTGGGTAATCAAAAACCATGAACCACCTATCCCAAAAAAAGTTCCTAATCTATTGGTGGTGGCACCAATGGATAGAAAACATCTTCGCATTGAGGGTAAGATTTGCATTTGTGTGCGGGTCAATGAATAATGAGTACAAGTAAAATTTTATAATTTTTTGATCTTTTACATCTTTATATGATAATTTGTCCTAGTAATAAGCCCTAGTTGCCTGCCTCCTATCTTGCCAACCAGTTAATTGTTTGTTGATTGAATCTACATGTTTTAGCATTTCTTTGAGTGAGGTTGCCAGGATCATTCTTTCCACAGTAGAACCATTTGGATCATTCAACTTCCTGATTAAATCCTCAATTTGTTTTTTATTATTTTCAATTTCACTCATTAAGTTTTGTTGAGTGCCAAGAGGATGTTGAGGGATTGGTGGAGGAGATTGTTGTGGTTGATTAACTTGAGGATGTTTTTTTTTGTTGTTCTTGCTATACTTGTTGAGGATTTTGTTCCTCTTGTTGTTGATGTGTTTGTTGAATATTTTGAGGAGGATTTGCAAGTTAATTAACATCTCCTACAAATTCAAAAAATAAATATAAAAAACAACCTAAAACTAACAAATTCAAAACAAAAAACAAACAATCCTTACCTCTCAAACCTCCTCGTTGACGTGGCAACATCCTGGCGATGAAACAACAATAGTTTGATGAAGAATCCTGAAAAATGGCTCCTCCTAGAATGCAAGCACAAAAATGAGGGGTTTTGGTGGTGGGCAGAAAAAAAACACAGTCACAAATGAGAATGATTTCAAATTATTTATTTTTCTTATAATAGCTCATAGCGCGAGTGCATTATAATGCGCTCGCATTATGGACTCAACACGAATATTATTTTAAAATTAATTTATCACCTTAAAAAATGGTTCTAACATTGATTTAAAAAATTCTTAACAAAAATGACTTAAACTTGATTCCCTTATCCTTATTGTTTCTATATTTTAGATGTTTAAGGACATGCCAATTTTCATCCTTCCGATAATAATTAAATTAATGTTTAATACTACCCCTTAAATGGTTTTAGGATCAATGAGATTATTTAAAACCATTTAAATTAATCTCAAAGTATACACAAAATTATTTTAATTCCTTTCCCTCTCTCCTAACATTCAATTTTATTGCAACGCATAACTCTTAGATCTTAATTCAAACACTATAAAATCAATTTTCAAAAGGGTTCAAATTATGACAGAAGTGAAAGTATTCACTATTCTCAAATTAATTAAACTCATAAATAATTTACTCATAGAATAATTCCACAATATATAATTAAGTACTTGACATCTAGGTTGACTAGTTTAAGATTCTCCTAAGACATCTACTCCTCCAAGCATGACTTAAGTTTTCAAAGAAAGTTCCTTAGATGAGATCATGCAAGTTGATTAATTGTATTATTCCTTCCATAATGACAACTAGAATTCTTAAAGGCATACACAACTAATGTATATTGATTACATATTATTATATACTTCTAGATACTAAGGTAGAGCCCACCATAATTTATTGATTAATGTTTTAAGTCTTTTCTTTACAAAAATACTAGATTAATTTTCACTCCATAGTATTTTTTAATATCTGACTTAATTACATCATTCCTTTTAAATGACGGCTAAGAAGAACTCAAGAAAATTTATTGTTACTTTTTTTATTGATCATTTAGCTAAAAAAATTACAACATAAAATATTAATTATTACTTATAATATTTAAGCTTTATATTATGGATTATGTTGGGCCAATCCCATTCAGTATAAACTTGTCAATTTTAATTTTAAATGCTTTCCCCTAGTATAGAATCCCATTTTGGGCACCCTCCCCAACGAAACCCTAACTTTCTCATTATAAGTAACAATTGATTCTTCATATTGTAATTTTCAATATGGAAGAAGATGAGACCAATATGAACCATATCCCTAGGTGATCTCACAATAGTGGTTTACAATTTTTGGCCAAACTGGACACTGAAATTATTTTTTTAAACGAAATTTTCACATTCGGGCACCTATAGCGGCTAAACCGTGAAGAATTTGAAGATGATGAAAACTAGAGTCTCATCACATTTTGTCTGTAGATTCTAAAAATATTTTTTTTCAAAATTTTTGGAATCAGATTCCACTTCTTTTTCCATCTCCCACGAAAATTGGTTTTTTTCAAAAAACATTTTTAAAAAGTGACGCACACTGTACAATGCATAACTTTTTTTCCATGAAGGACAAAATTGTAATTCTTTTGAATTTAGATTCGTAACTCTGATATCTAGTACTTCCACTTGGTTAGATAGTTTTTTATTGAATATTTTTTCTTTAATCAAGTTTCAAAGTCAAACCAATTACAATTCAGACATAGTGCAACCGTATAACGCATAACTATTTTTGTATATATCAAAATAATAAAAAAAATCTATTGGATCAAGGACTTCAATATCTAGTGCACTCATATTTTTTAATTTTTTTTTTTATAATCTGCTATTTTTCCACATGTGCATAACAGAGACCTTCATTTTCGATGAAAAAACTATGTTTAATAAAACTAAAATATCAAATACATAATAAAACCAAAACATATTAAAATTATATTTTTTGGATAGCTTGTTCTGAGGAATACCTGATTCTAGTTGGGTTTGTGAATATTCCTCCATTTTCATCCTCAAATCGAGCTCCGAAGTGCCAAAATTTAAAAAAAAATTATGTGTTAGGGGGGATGAGGAATAAAGGGGGTTCGAACGAACCCCTAGGGGTTCGATCAAACCACTAGGAGTTCACTCAAACTAAGGTTCATTCGAACCCCCCTTCTATAAGGGGTTTTGATGGATTTTTTGGCGGGAAAGTATTAAGAGGGTTCGGCTGAACCTAGGTTCTACCGAACCCCTAATTGGTTCGGTCGAACCAATAGGTTCGTACAAACCCCTAAAATCAAGATTTTTGCCATTCATTCATTTTTTGTGAGTTTTCCTTCCTCACTTCAATTGTAAACCACTATTGTGGCTTCACCCCCCTATGTAAGCTTGGCCAAAGGACTTAACAATGAAAAAAATATTTAACATTATTTTTCCCTATTTTTTTATTAACTAGGGTTTTATCACCCACTCTCCATTATGGTAACACGATTTTTTTGTATTCATTCAAAAATCAAGGAATGCATAAATGTGTGTGTGTGTGTGTATTTATATATCTTCATATTTTTCAATTCAACTGTGCAATGAAACCCAACAGGTGTAGATGACGGTCTCTATTTTTTTCAATAGATTTTATGTTATTCCAGTGTTCAATAGGAACACATCCCCCCAAATATCCTTTCATTTTTGAGATGGGGATGTCTATAGGATGCATGAATGTGGGGGAGACATCCCCTTGCCACACAGCCACCTTAGTTGAAACACCCAGGACATCGTCAAGACAATAGGGATGTCAAGATGTATGGGGGACTCTTAGGAGTCCCCCAACCCTCCCGAGGACTCCTAGGATTCCCTTGACTATCTTGGGGATTCCCAAGCATCTCCCATGGCTAGAATGCCTAATAAAGTAAAAAATAAAATAAACTAATATTATTCCTAAGAATCTACACTCAAGGGTGAACCCTAATGGCCAATGGGCCCCACCAAAGCCTCCCAAACTTTATAATACACCCTAAAATCTTCACTTTTAATCATAAATAAATTGGACAACAACAAGCTTGAGAAGGAGCACAAGAGTGAGAGTGAAGGAGTGAAAGAATGAGAGTGAAGCTTTGTAAGTGAAAGAAGGTTGAGGAGGAGAAAGAAGAAAAGGAAGACGAGGGATTCTACATTGGAAGTTGTAAGGATTTTTCAAGCATGAGGTAGGATTGCATGAATACTTTTTAGATTTTTAATTAGTTTTATATTCATATTTTCATTTTGTTCATAATTTCATAGACTTGGATGCAAGTGCATTAGCATATTAATTTCTCAATGTTCATTGTTCATATTATCATCAAGATTCATCAATATCATGGATACACGTTTAGAGGACCCATATTTCTTATGGTAGTTGATTGTTTAGTGCATTAAAAGGATGCCAGTTTTTAGTTTCAGATCATCAAGGAGGCTATTGAGGAGGTTGGACCATAAAATATGGTCCAAGTAGTGATAGATGTGAACCATGTGTTCAAAGTTATAGGTAAATTTATTGAGACAACTTATAGACATATTTTTTGGACTCGTTGTTGTGTGCATGCCATAATAATACACTCAAGGACATGGGAAAGATTGATTGGATAAAATTAGTGGTCAATGATGTTAGAGATGTGTAGATGTTTATGATCTGCAACCACCACACTTCACATGCACTATTTAGAAGCTTATGTAAGAAGGAATTCTTTAAACCTATTGAGACTATATATGCATCCTATTTAATTCTATTTGAGAGAATTCTTCATTTGAAAGAGGTATTGTAACTAATTTTTATGACAATAGAATGGAATTTTTGGACCTGATTCCAAAACAAAGTAAGGGAAGAGGGTGAAGGATGTAGTGAAGAGTGATGTTTTTTGGGGTGATTCAAAATATATAGTCTCCATCAATTATTCCATTTTTCTAGGTCATTAGCTACGTGGATACTAATTCACCTACCTTGGAGATGTGTATGAGTGTGGTGATTCTATGCTAGGACAAAGGAAGATTGTCGTGCAAGAGAAGAACTCCACATTAAAATTATAGAATGAGAATATTTATCTAATCATTCATTAAATATGGGAGAAGCTGAAAACTCCCTTGGACATGGTTTCTTATGCATTGAACCTCAAGTTCTATGTGCAAAGGCCTAGTAGAGTTACACCCATACAAGATGTTGAGGTGAAGGAAGGGTTCATGAAGGCCATCTAAATATATATGATCCTAAATAGGCTAGCATCATACGTACTAAGTGGGAAAAAATTCCATTCTTAGGGGTTATTCTTATGAGGCCAATATGGATAGGGGAACTATGGCACATGAGGACCCAATTTTATGGTGGACTATGTATGGACCCATTTGTATGACTACATCTCTAACCATTCATTTGCTATATCAGATGTCTAGATCTTTTGTTACTGAGAGGAACTAGATTCTACTTATAGATTCATCCACTCCCTTAAGAGGAACACACTTACCTCTAGGATAACATAGAAGCTTGTGGTTGTACATAGTGCATTGCATCTAATTGACCACAAGACAATTGTGTACAAGAAGAGTCTAATAGTGTGATGGGATGTAGAGCTAGAGGAACAAGCATAGATTCATGGGGATGCTACATATACATGGCTTGTTGGTATTGTTGTGGAGGATCTTGACCATGTGGAGTTTGAGTCCAACAATTATAGTGATGAGGACTTTTGGGATGGTTAGAGGCCTCACTTCACTCCAATTTGTTATTTTTCACACTTTTTATTTTTTCATCATTATACTCTTTGTAATCATCATTATGAAATATTGAATATAATATAATTTCAAAATTTTCATTGTTTAATGTAAATTTTTATTGTTCACTTCAAAGTTTAATAGTTTCTAAGTTTTAGATTTTACTAGTTTTCCAAAGTTTCACTTGTAATTGTTATACTTATACATATTTTTATAACTATTTTTTCAAGTACTATATGTATTTTAGTGTTGCCACCCTGTCATTGTCCCCTTCCATCCCTAAACTTATGCCCTTAGCCCCCTATCCCCAAAACATATCCTCGCATCCTCACATACCCTCGTCGGTTATTATTTTTTATCAATCAAAAATGAAAGTAACTGGCAATTGTTGAAGGAGTCACATTTTGATTTAAAGTTTTGGTTACTAAATGTTCATGGTCCAACTACTACTATGGATAAGAAACTACTGTGGGATGTGTTCACACAAGTATTGGATGGTATAAGGGATGAGAGGGTAATTTTAGTCAAATATTTTAATGCAATCACATCTTTACAAGTGTGGCAATATAGAAAGTATCCCTCTAACTTTCCTTGCTTGTTTGGGCCCTCCTTGTTAAGTTAAGCATAATGTTTCCTTGATTTAGTGTTGTAATGTGTTTGACACATTCACATTAGGTCTTGGGCCCTTGTGAGCTAAATGAGCTTAATTGTACCTTATTTAAGGTGTTATAAAATGTTGTACGACACTTTCACACTTTTCTATGGTTTTCATTATTAACTAGGCTTCTTTATGCCTTATTTGGCCTTATGTTGCATCCACAAGCCTTAATTAATTCATCTTTTTAGGATAATCCTGACATAAACCAACATCCAATCATAATTCAGGTTTTTTTAGGTTACATGTGGCCCATATTTAGTGATCCGGGACTCATACGCCACCTTGGGCATATGAGCCCAACCTAGGTTTTTGGGCCCTGATCTTGATTTTACATCATTCTAAGCATTTTTGAAAAATGTGTCCCATAGTTGAGCCTAATGGGACTCATACACAACTTCTAGCGTATGAGTCCCATGTGGCCCAAAATAAAATTTAATTCAAATTCTTGGTGGGATTTTATCCTCCTAGATCTAATGTCGGCTTGTAGTGTTGTAATTTTAAGAAATTTAGCATAAACAAGTATAAATACAAGGTTATTTGACTCATTTTCACCTAATACTTTCAAGAGAGCATTCCTAATAGCAATTTTATGATTACAAGAGTTTAGAAGACTTCACAAGAGAATTCAAGAGCACTTCTAAGGAATTCAAGGGTATATTTCTTCATCATTTGTTACAACAATTCAAGATCCATCATCATGTTAAAGACAGTGCATCAAGCATGTTGTTGAGCTAATGTTGTTGATGTAGCATTGAAGATCAATTTGCAAGCATTGTTCCACATCCAGTTTGAGATCAATATCTACATTCTTCATGGCCACTTCATGTTAGTTTGCAGATTTTTATCTCAAGACATCATTCAAGGTATCATCATTACATATTTCACATTTCATGCTTCTATTTCATTATTTTATCATTTGGTTTAATTACCTAAAAGGGGTTTGACCAAGGAAAATCCCCATTCCCTAACAATTAGCAAGTTTTCCTCTCTTTAATGTGTGATTTTAGGTTTATAGATTGAAGAAAAGTGGATTTGAAGCCTTCAAAAGTACCAAAATGACAAAGTTGCAAATGTTGTCAAATTTTTCATGAAAATTTGTCAAGACTCACAAAATATCAGATTCTACTCAAGTGGGACACTTCGTGATAGTCTGGGTGTATGAGTCCCAATTAGGGTTTCAGGGAATAGTTTCTAGGTTTTGTTCCTCTCAGTCTGCAACTCTAGATTCCAAATTTTTAGCTCTTTAGGACCCACCTAGGACTCATATGCCACAATTGGTGTATGAATCTTTTGGCGTATGAGTCCTAGTGGGCATCAAACAACATTTTTTTAGGATTTTTGACCTCATCACTCTTCTAGGTGCGCCTTTGTTCATTTCTAGTTTGATATTTTGCATTTTAGTTTCATTTCCTAGGTCATCTAGTTAGGTTTTTCTTAGTACTTTGCATGATTCATTCATCTCTTGTCTTTCTGAGCCGTAGCTTGGTGATGAACCCCTCTTTAGTTTCTAATTAGACCCTAGGTTGCAAGATTTCTTTCTCCTTTGCATGTACCTTAGATTGAGATCTCTAGGGTTTTCCTTGATTGAGAGAGTGAAGAAGATTGTTATTCTATCTCCCAAGTATAGAACCACAATTTTCAACCTTTCAGCAAGAAAAGAAAGGAGGCATATATGCACCCCCGAGAGTGATGGGAGATTTTGTGACATTCATTAATGATATGCATTAATGGATATATTGCCAGAAAAAAGGAAAGTTTACTTGGACAAACCAAAGAAAGGACTTTTTGCAGATTGCAGAATGGTTGGATAGGTTTTTAAATTCACCAAACTAGTTCATAGGGAAAAATGTATTTCCATCGGAGATTCTACCCTTTAAAGGATCTAATCATTATGCTATATCTCTAAATACAATGGTGGAAAATTTTGTTACAAAGGGAAAATCCTCTTTCAAATTTGGAAAAATGTGTTTTAGGCATCCACATTTTTTGCCACTATTGTGCCAATGGTGGACAAGTGCATCATTTGTAAGAGGATCTAGGATGTATCAATTGTTCAAGAAGATGAGCCAAGTTAAACAATAAATTAGATATTAGAATGCACATGTGTTCAAGAATATCTTTGAGAAAAATGAAAGGGTTTTTAAGTTGCTATCAGATATTAATGAGAATATTATAGAACATGGTTTCGATGCTATAACTTTTGAATAGTGGAAGAATTTGCAAGAAGAACTGGCAGAACTAGTGGAAAGGGAAGAAATCTATTGGTGTCAAAAATCTCGAGAGCTATGGCTAAAGGAAGGGGATAGGAGTTCACAAAGTTTTTTAATACATTAACTCAGATAAAAAAAGTCCTTAAACACATTTTTCACAATTCAGAATAGCTCCATAGGGTTGTTAACAAAGGTAGAGGAAATTCAAGAGGAAGGGGTAAGATTTTTCTCACAACTCTTGTCTGCCGAAGATAATAGATCACTAGTTGCAAGGATGGTAAAGAGCTAGTGGGGGACATTCCAAAATTAATCTTAAAAGAAGATAATGATTACTTGTTGAGACCTTTTACTCTTGAGGAACTGAAAAATTTAGTGTTTTCCTTAGCGCCCGACAAGGCACTTGGGCTTCATGGTTTTAGTGCTTTCTTCTTCCAAAAATGTTGGGAATTTATTGGTTTTGATATATTATTAGCATTGGAAGAGTCAAGGAGAACTAGAACAATGCTGAAGCAATTTAACACAACACATATTGCAATAATTCCAAAAGTAAAGGATCCAAAAACTTCTCCAGAGTTCAAACCAATTTCTTTGTGCAACATAGTTTACAAGATTTTCACTAAAGTTATTTACCTTAGGCTTCATCCTTTCATAACAAAGTTATATCACAAAACCAAGAATGATTTGTACTATGGAGGGAGATAGTTGAAGGGGCTTTAATAGCTCATGAAGTTTTACACTCTATTAAGACTAATAATTTATCATCCTTCATCATTAAGCTAGACATGATGAAAGCCTATGATAGGGTGGATTGGGAATTTTTGCTAAAAGTTTTAAAAATTTTTGGTTTTAGTAATAAATTGTGTAAATGGATTCTTTCTTACATTTCAGGTGCTAAATTTTTAGTGTTTATAAAAGGGACACTAGTTGGTTTCTTTAGATCCACCCAAGGAGTTAGACAAGGGGATCCTCTATCCCTAGTTCTATTTATAATAATGGTAGAAGCACTGAGTAGGTCAATTCAAAAGGTACATTCACAAGGATAATGGCAGGGTGTTTCAATCCCAAATACAAGCATATCGATGACACACTCATTGTTTATAGATGATACCCTTCTTTTTGGAAAGTCTTCTTTGAAGGAAGCAAAGCAAGTTAAGCTAATTCTGGATAAGTATTCTTCTGCTTTAGGACAAAAAAAAATGTGAGAAAATTTAAAGTTTATATTTTTAATACAAATGCATCCATTTCAAGGAGATCAGTCGAGCTATTAGGTTTTCAAAAGGATTATCTTTCATGCACATACTTAGGTATTCCATTTTGTATGGGTACAAATAAAGTATTATATTGGGGGAAACTTATAGAAATGATCAAATCTAGAGCTTTTTCTTGGAAAGTGAGATGGTTATCTCTTTCAAGGAATATCCTGATGATTAAATTTGTTTTAGTAGAAATCCCTAATTACTATTTGGTTGTTTCTCCAAAATCAGTTATCTTGCAAATTGAAAAGCTTATAAAAAAATTCTTATGGAAGGGAAATATAGATGACAAAAAGAAAATACCTTTAATTTATTTGGATAGTATGTGCACAGATAAAATTAGAGGTGGAGCTGGTATTCAAAATCTATCTTTAAGGAATATGGCTCTTGGTGTAGAATTGGTATGGAAGATGTACACAAAACCAAAATTTCAAAGTGGTGCAAGTTAATGTGGAATAAGTACTTGGATAGTGATAGTTTAGATAGAATCCTTACCATTTCAAATCCTCCAAGTGGTGATGTGGAACTTTATAGTAGCATGCAGGGAGATGATTACTCTATATATATCATAAGAATAAATAATGGTGAAGATGTGCAATTTTGGAAAGATTCATGGAATGGACATCCCCCTCTCAATTCCATTCAAGAATTGCAATCAACAAAGAAAATTTTGTCAATAAGTTGGGGCACTAAATTGAAAGATTATATACTCTCCTCAAATGATATTATAGGGAATGTTGTATGGAAGGATTTTTCATCTACACAAATATCCCCTAATCAGAAAAGTGTGTTGCAAAAAATACTAAGGAATAGGGTTATTTCTATATTAAATTCTCTAGATAAGATAGTTTGGGCCCCTTCAAAAAATGGGAATGATTTAGTCAAACAAGGTTATAAGTCTATCATTAGTAAGGAAGTTCAAAATCAATCACATCAGGCATACTCATTTTGTTGGAGTCCAATGGTGTTGCCTAAGGTGGACAGTTTTGCATGGTTATCACGAAGAAACGAGATTTTGACAAGTGAAAGACTAGTTAAATTGGGGATTATAGATCCATTTAAGTATGTTCTATGTCAAGAGGCATTTGAAATAGTGGATCATATTTTTATGGATTGTTCAATGGCTTAGGAGTGTTGGGATTTTATAAAAGGGAAATTATGCATTTCTTTCCCATTATATAAAACTTTGTGGGGTCTATTTACAAGCTGACCAGTCCTTTATAAATCATTACTATTTGCAAGAATATGGAGGATAGCGCTAGCAATAGTGATCTAGAGTATTTAGTGGGATAAGAATAGGCATATTTTTAGGAAATAAACTTCTTCAACACAACAACTTAAGATTAGAATTGAGAAAGCCATTTCAGATGTTACAAACTCCTATGTTCATACTCATAAAGATGTCTCCTCTTTATTTACCAGCTAGGATGGATGTGTTTTGTAATAATGGGAGCACATATAATTATCTTTCAAAGGTGCTTCTCATCTTCCAAGCATTCACAAGATTGATAGAAAGATAATAAAATAGTTTCCTCCTCAGGATTTCTATAAACTCAATTTTGATGGAGCATCAAGAGGTAATCTAGGAATATCAAAAGAAAGAGTTTGTATTCACAACTATAAAGGTACATTAATAGTTGCTATATCAATACATCTCTTTAATGGCACTAATAACTTCATAGAAGTTTAGGAACTTTTTCATGGTTTGAAGCTAGTGATTAAACTTGGGTTACAAAGAATTCATATTGAGGGTGATTCTCTATTAATTATCAATGCTTGTAAGGAACAGTGTATCCAGAATTGGAAGATACAATAAATTTTGAAGAAATTACGGTTATTGATGGCCACATTTCAAGAAATTCATATTTCTCACACATATTGTGAAAGAAATAAGACGGTTGACGTCCTTGCTAATATGGTTTGTGAGCAGCAAGGTCTAGAAATTTTAGGGGACAATAACTTTATTAAGGAGTGTCCTCAATTGGCTACAATAATTCAATTAGAATAAATGCTTTAAAATTAATGAAAAAAAGGGATTAGGTGTAAGGTTGTTTGGTAAAGTTGGTAAAGTTGGTAAACTGAGTTTCCAATTGGGAATTCATAATCTACATATCTAAATGTGTATGCATTGTAAAATTTGTTTAAAAGGGGTATGTAAAATCATCATATACCAATTATGATTTCCCTAAAGGTGTACACTCTAAAGGCCTGCATGAATCTGTTAAGTGTGTGGTGATATGCTTGTGAAGCATTGTGAAAAGATTTATCTCAAGAAAATATCATCATTGCAGTGTCATAGTTAGGATTTTTCTTATGGGTGTTTTGTAGGTACATGTACTTCATCATTAAAAAATTGTTGTACGATCAAATTTTATTCTTTTAACCTTTGTAGGCTGATCTCACATGAGTTTTAAGTGTTGGATCCTCGTGCAAAGTTTAATGACATGCAGAGATGTGACAATAGTAATCAATTGAAGGACATATTTCACACTTTCACTAGCTACCATTGTCATCCACTCTCTGATCCGTAAACGAATCAAGCACTTGCTCGTTAAAGTTCACGAGTTATATTTTCAAAAAAGACTTACAATAGTCAATCTAACATTAAGATCTTTTAATTATCGATTTGAATCCAAAATGTAAATCCAAATCTCTAATCTACTAAGCTCAAATAAAAAATTGCAAGAAAACACAAAGAAAAAGATTACAACTGAGGTGATAACGGAGTTCACCAAAATCAGCTACGTCTCCGGATTCACCAAAAAGACGAATCAATATATTGCCTTCAAGACTTGGAATCTTCACAGGTTACAAAAAGGAATCAACTTTTGCCTTACAAGAGGCCTCCAGAAAGTAACTCCTCATATGACTACAATTTTCACATCGACAAGACGTTCTTACAAAAGAACAAAAGAAGCCTCAAAAAGCTTTTACAAAAGAGGCTACTACAACCTATGCAAATTCTTCACCAAGTTACAAAAATCTCCTTTCGAGATTACTTGGTTTCAAGAAGAATTGGTTGTTTTCATACAACCCCTTACACCCCTTTAAATACCATCACAATTGCCATATAGGGGTTAAAACCATAATATTTACAAAACCATGTAATCTCCCCTTATATGGAAAGATCAAAACCGAATCCCCCTAATAAGACAATTAAATTGTTTTTATGCCCCGTCTTCTGATATTCACTGGCTAACTTGTTTGGGGTTTGTTTGTTTTGTTATTTACAACTTAATACAACCATTTTAAGGTTATTTGGTTTGGAATACATAATTTTCGGGTTTAACTCTTTTATAAAAATAACCACGTCCTAAACGGTATCAAAGCCAACTAATGGCTCGACGGTGGGTATTCCTTTTACAAGGCCGACGGTCGGGGGTTCAAATCCTACCGTTGGCTTTTAATAAACTCATTACAAACGATTAAGTAAGCAAAACAAACCGACGATGCATTATACCTAAACCCGAGACTTATGCCGCATGGTCGGCCGACAGGTTTGTAACGTGAAGGGTGAGGGATTGAACCCCACCAAAACTTTTGGTCAAAATTCCACCAAGCAGATCGGAGGAGAGAGAATGGAGGAGACACGTGGCACATGGACACAGTGCCACATGTCATTCTATGATTCGTCGATGGCAAATCACCTGCCACATCACCAAGCCAAATCATCGCCACTTCATCCAACTAGTTCACCATACGGTTGCCACATGTCATCCTATAATTGGCCCACACCAGTGTACGGTCCACGTCAACTGCCACGTAAGTCGAGCCACGTCCCTGTACGTCCTGCCACGTGTCGAGATGCTATTGGTCCACATCAACTCCATGTAGTAAGGCTCATGCCACATCGACATGCTGACATCATCAACTATTCCTACCAGTCAACTTGGTCAACTACAAGCTTTGACCTTCCATATCTCGCACATACAAGCTTCGATTTGCGTGAAACAAATGCCATCAGAAAGCTCTCAATGAGCTCTTCGCGATGATGCTGAATTCAATCATTTTGGAGATGATGAATTTTTGACCCTTTTTTTGGTCCCTGACCCTGAGTTAACCAGCCTTTGACCGACCTTGGACCGGCAATATCTCACACATACAAGCTCAGATTTTGCTCATTCAAATTGCGTTGAGACCGGTTTGTCGAACACTTCGACATGGTGTCACTTCCGGGAACTTTAGGAATAGTTAAAATTTCAGCGTCTATAAATCCCCCTAGATCAGTCTCTTAAAATAACTTTCCTTCCTTTGGTATTGCTTATTTCTAGAGTATTATGTTTTGCTCTATTTGCATCTTAGAAGTTGTGGAGAGTGGTGGAGTTCAAGCCTATTTCAACATTTTGGAGCATAGAGTAGGGAAAGGTGGTGAGGCGACAAAATGGAGTACAAGCCATGGAAATTTTGAGTGCCCATGAAGGTGCAAGCTTGGGAAAGACTGTTTGAAGACTTTTTATCCCATGAATACTTGGATATAATCTTTAACCTAGACTGCCCAAGAGTTGAATATTGTGTGTGAATGGTGTTGGGAATTGAAATTACCAGTCCACAAGAAAAGAGGATATTGTTTCCTTCCCAGGTTTTTTCTATCTTTCTTTCAAATTTGATGGATTTTTTTAGCCTCTAGGGGGTTTAGAAGAAATTACAAAGAAATTTGTGAAGGATCAATTTTTGGCTAACAATTCACTGTTAAGGGGTGCCCAAGAATATGACATTTTCAAAGGGAGGGGGTTTATTGTTGGTATTAACTAGCCTTTGAGCATAGGTATGACAATACTATTTTAGGCAATGTAGAAAAATTCTGATTGTATTTGTACCACCATGGATGTTAAGTACATTAAAGAGAAGAACTATGACATCTCCTTTCTTCAAGATCATGCATATCATCCTTTGTTGAATGGCTATCAGGTGAGGTCTACTCAGTTTGCGGATCTTGGAAGGAATGTCTCTTTAGTGCAAGTGGATACAAAATATGTAGAGAGCTAAGGGGAGAATTTTGTGGAGCTAGCACACATGGAAGAATGATGCAATTTTATCACTTCATATGCTTACTTTCATGAAATTTCTAGTATACTCTTCGTTATAGCATATGGTAAATGAAATACAAATACTAAACTATTATGGAAAACTAAGCTTTGTAAGTTTTTTGTCGATCGGTATAGTCATTGACATGACTGTTGTAAGCCTAAAGTATGAATTCTATGTTGTTTTAAGCTTATACATGTCTATGTACATTGCTTGAAATTTCATTTTATTAGATAGGCAGTTACAAGTCTTTAGGGTTTGAAAAGTTAATGCTAGTCTCTATGATGGCAACTTGAATTTTGTAATCCTATATATATATATTGCTTTTTACCTTAAAAATAACTATATATATTACTTACAACATCCTTAGTCTAAAACAGATACATTTATCCAAAGAAAGGTAAGGGTTATATTATAGAATGATAATATAAACTAACATGATCTTCCTTCTCAGAAAATGCAATAAAAGATAGGTTATGTAATCTAAAATATTTTGGCTTAGATTTATAGATAATATGTATATACTTATGTGTGTATATATGCATACATATGTATGACTTTAATATTGATTTTACTTTATTTATTAAGGAACTAATTTTTTTCTTCTAAACAAAATTTAGAAGGCAATATAAACTTATCATGAATTTGCAACCTTTTTCTTACTTTAATCTATTTTGAAACAACATTATAGTATAAGAAAATTGTAAAAGAAAAAAAAACATTATTATTCCATTGTCTCCTCTAACCAATAGTAAAAGAACTTAAAATTTCTAATTATTACAACATTATTATATTAAAAGAATATTCAATATTAATTGTGATATAACAATAAGTATATAGGATGAGCAATAAATGATATTTTATTCTCTTTCTTTTTCTGATACACCCGATATTATTTCACTTATAACAAAAAATTTAGGATTAAGAAAATGTTCTCATAACACTAGTATATATTACAATAAATTTATTTTTTGCATCTAGACAAAAAGTTTACACTAACATTGCATATTACTCTATATGTTTTCTCACAACCAGATATAGACATGTACAATACATAATAGGCATGATCTTTAATATTAATATTTCCTCACTAAAATATTCAAAATCTTGCACACATAACAATAAATAATACTCTTCTAAAAGCCAATTGAAGTTCACCTTCCAACCATAGGATTGGAAAGCCAATCCAAGCCAAGTTTAGGAGATCAAAAAAGTAAACCAAGTTCAACTAAAACATTAGACTCATAGCTCAACAACACAAAATACTACAACAAAATACACACAACATATTTTCCCAATAACCCCAAAGGAGGAAACTAAATAATGATTCTCTCAAGAATCCCATAAGGGGGAGTGAGGGACATATCTTGTGAGGAAAACTAGAAAAATAAATATGTTTTTGATATGGTAAGCAACATTTACACGGTGTTGTACCCTTTACACGGTGAGCCACAAGGGCCAAAAAAGATCAAGTCCAAAAGAAAGAAAAATAAATATGTTACAATAATCACTTCTCACAAATATCTTGTGACTTGGAAACCTTAGGAAGACATTTGAAGAGGAAAAGCAAGAATTAATGGATATGGTTAACCTGCATTGCAACCAGGAGATCGAGGTGGCCAACACCTTGAAAAATATGAAATAGTTTATGTGTCTCTACTATTTTTTCTGTTTTTGTTTCTTTGTTATTGGGTCACTATTTTTTGGTTGTTGGTTTTCTTTTGACTACTACTTTTTCTTCAATTTCTATCTCTCTTAGTAACATTTTGGTCTAAAGTGATGTAAAGGGTTTCAGGTTCCTTTAAAACCTATTTTTCCAATATAATTAAAATAATCACTTCTCCAACAATCCACCACCCATAACCTCCACAAACAAAAAAGCCATATCACAATTTTCACAACACGTATATTCAACTATTTCATTCAATGAATTATATGGGTACTCATACCCATCAATTTTGTCCAAGAAAGGGTCTTAATTCACTCAACCCAACCACCCAACCCAAACACAAAACCATACAAAGAACAACACTAAACAACAACAAAGAAAACACATAGATGTCAACCCAATCTCATTTATGCATTCTCTTTTACAAAAAAATAACAAGAAGATGAGATGCCTACCTTGTAAAAGTCTTCAACTATTTAATTATTATGAGCTAATTATCCACTTAAATAAATTAATTAATTCATATTTTCTCCTCATAAGTTAACTCAATCAAATTAGTAAATTTCTCATCAAAAATAAATTGAATTAATTAATAAATTTATTATTATCCTCTTAGGAGTTCAAAATAAAAAAAATCCTCATTAGTTCTAGTTGGTTCGTTAATTTTCCTATTCAAATCATCTCCACAAAAAATTGAGTTAACTCTTGATCCTTGATCAAATCTTCACTATCCATATGATTTTTCAAAAGTCTATATAAATTTATTATTTCTCTCATCATATTGATATCATATATCTTTGAATGCATAATAACTCTATCATTTTCTTTACCCAAATAGTTAATGTTATGCTATTAAATTATTAAATTAAGCATCCACATCATTTTAGAGAAAATAATTTCAATATGTTTAGTCTAAGGTTTAAGGTTGAATTTGAAACTAGGATTTATAATATGTGTTTTAAGTTCTTGATTTATGTTGAACAAATTTTTATTGTTTATATTTTGGTGAACCCAACATGAATCATGCTAACCCTTAATCTAATCTTGGTGCTTGTGATTTTCTAGTGCTTTTATCTTGTGGGTTCTTTCTCCTTTTGAGGTGGTTTTGGAGATCAATATTTTTTAGGAGTCACTTGGTTTGAAATAAACATTACGATTGCATTCAAAGAGGCCGAGAGATGAATTTTGGTTGTAATAATTTTTTTGTTTGTGAGGTTCCAAAGTCCTCAACTACATAGAATCTATATGGCCTTATAGCTTGTACTACATAGGCTACATTATGCAATATTTTTTAATTTTTTAAGATATAAATAGTCATGTATTTTAGATATGTACATAATCTTTGTAATATACAGTCATATAGACATATATACTCTATCCCACCTCACCATATACAAAATATTTGAAATATGCATAATTGTGGATGACATACACATAACATATACATGGTAATTTATAGAATATACATATAAAACCCTAGTTTTAAATATAGATACAATATGTACACATCATGTAGCTAATCCTTTGAATGTAGTATCTCTTATTAGCCAAAGAATAAAATTTAAAAATTATTCTCTTTCACAAGTCAAAGAAAAACTTTAAAACTACTAATTTATGGTTTTGTAGGATGGTGTTAAGGCATTCATTATAAATACTTTTCAATTTTATTTTCCTTGTCTTCTTTTTGTATATTTGATAACTATTATAATTATGGTTAAAATTTACTTTGATATTTTAATTCGGTTTAATTAATTCACCATAATCTTATAATTCTGAAGAAGTGGGGTGCATATGCTTATCTCTAGCATGGTTGCTTGATCTTGAGAATAAAAAAACATACTTCTTCCCAAATTTATTTTTATGGGGATTGTCTTGGATTTTATTACCAAGGGGATGACCTCAACTCCAATATTGCAGCAAAGTATAAAGAGTGGGGAGTGAACTTAAATACATGCATCTTGGAAGTTAATTTTTTTATTCAAGGTAATTCCCATAGAACTTTATAGCTTGGGAAGGTGAAGGTGAAGGGTGGGTTACCCTCTTCTATGAACTATTTATAATTTCTCATTATTGATCATCTTCATGGATTAAGATTCAAGTTCCCCAAGTGATATATCAAGGATACTCTTAGAAGCATATATAGCCTAGATTAATACCTTTGATCATCCTTCCTTATGGTGCATCATATATTTTTTAGGCCCAAGAAGCTACTCAGATCTTACTTTTAGAGTCAGGAAATAGACTAAACTTTGGGTATTGCTTTGGCCTCCAAGATGAGGGGTGCATAAGAGGTACATGACCTTGCGTTCCCTAGCTATCTATCACTTTGTAAAAATATATTTATGGGCCCATGAGGATTGATCCACCTACCTAAATAATTATAGGACTATTCATTTATTTTAAATGTTTGTTAATGCTAGATCAACTCTTCCCACTTTAAGCCAAAAAGGGGAAGTTTATCCTTTTGAGTCTTAGGAATTTTTTTATTACTTTATCTTGTTTGTAAAAATACAAAGAACCAAACCCGAAACCGAAAAATATTTTCCTTTGATTGTCTATTTATGTTTTCACTTCTTGTTAAGGTGTAGACACTAACCCTAAACATAAACTCAACAATCTCCAACATTTCCGCTTCATAGACATTAGGAACAACCACCATTTGCATCTAAAACATCATACTCCACTAAATTTCCTCTAATTAATGTTGGAGTTGATAATGAACCCCATAACTCCTAGAAATCACCTACAACAAAAATGCCTATCACATTCGAAGAGAACAATCTATTGATAAGTGTTATGCAACCTTGCATGAGATTAATCCAAAAAAGCAATTGTATGTGCGATAAATTAATTTAAATGATTGATTACAATGAATGATAATCCTTATAAAAGGAAAAAGAAAACCCTAGATGAGGGTTTGACTAGATTGTGACAAGTGTCTCATGCAATGAGACAACTTGACTTATAAATCTAGCCCAATATAATAATAAAAGAATTCCTAAGTTTAGCTTAAGTAATTAGAGTAATAAGGGACCTAATAATTAATTAATGGTTAATTATTATCAAGTGATGTCCTAATTACTCCAACAACCCCCTTAGGATCAACTTAGGGATAAGCTCAAATCCTTGATGAAGAATGCAATGATGGATGCATGGATGAGTCCAAGTACAAGGCTTGATGAGGTACCCATGTATAAATAAATTAAATCTCTTGTAACCAGAGAAAAGGATAAAACCACATGGAAAAAAATCCTCTCCAAAAGAGAAAAAAATAACAACACTAGTGAAAGAAAGATAGAGGAGGACTCAATGTGACGGCCCCCCAAGAACTACTTTTTTCACACAAGTACAATAGATTTCCCCCTAACAGGAGAGAGAAAATAAGGATACAAATCCCCCATAAAGAAAGATCTCTTGTGCCAATGTTGAATTAGGAATCCAAATCCAAAATTGGTTCTTCTTCTAACTCACTATCTATATATCCTATATCAAAATTGTATCCCCCAATGTGTCGATTTTATTTCCTTCGATCCTTGTTGTTTACCTGAGTTTTGTTCTCCTAGGTTTTGTTCCACTTCCTTTGTAGAATTACTTCTTGATTTTAATGGCATTAAGGGTGACTCGTTGTCAGGGGGTTGCATCTATTCTTGGAGATATTCATTTACATGTAAGTGTCATTTGGTTAATTGATTGTGAAATTTTTTATAGGGTATTATCCCCATATTTAATTCTCCTTATTTATTATCACATCCTCATGTCTTATTTTTAATACAAACTTCTCTTTACTAATTCATTCAAGTAATCACCATCAAGTGTTATATTTCAAAAGTTTTGTATTGGGGTTTCTAGTGGTAACTGATATTCATTTATATTTAATTGGACATTTATCCATTTTGATTGAACACTTGGTGTTTTGTTTAGAGGAGGTGTCATAATTCTTACTACTGATTGTTCCATTTCTTGCGTAGAATTCCCATGCTCTTCAATTTCACCTTCTATGTTATGGGTAATTTGGTTTATTTTGTTTATGCTAGAACCTAATTGTGAAACCTTTTCTCTATCCTCTCCAATAACACACCCGATGGCACACTCATTTTTTATATCCTTTTGTAGTACCCATAATGGAACACTCAAAAGCAACCTCAGTGGCACACTCAACTTCTTTGTTGCTATTTTCTTCTGCAACCTCTAAGTCATTCTTTTTCCCTCTTTTCTTCTTCCATTCTTTTGGAGTATCTTTCCTATCTTTCTTGGATTTGTTTTAACCTCCTTTTTTCCATGTTTGTCTCCATTCCCAACTTAATTCTTCCAATTCTCTCCCTTTTTCTTGTTATCTCTTGTTCCCATGGAATTTTTTGGTTCATACTTCCATTAATATTTATATATATCCCATGGGTGATTTAATTTTAAACAGTTACATCTTTTCAGGGATCTTTTCAAATCCTTCCCCCTTTCCATTTGTCATCCCTTAAGTGCCTACCCCCCTCTCACAAAGGTAGCACCTAAGAGAAGTGTCTATAATTTTTTTTATTGGTTATCCTTTTCTACCGCCAATTTTCTTTTACTTAGGATTTTCGCATTGTCCTCTTTAGGGTCTTGACAACAGAACCAATGTTAGCATAGGACATGGAGAACTACAATCAGAATATTTGTGTGTCTTAATATTCTATGGACCCAAATATTCTTGTGTGTCTTAATATTCCATTGGCATGCATCTTTGTGAATGTTTGTTGTAATGGAACCCAATATCTTTGTGTTAATATTTATTTGACATGCATGTTTGTTAGAACTTGCTTACTTTGAAATACGTGTTCACGAGTAACAATGCTTTTGGTAGACTACTAGATTAATTGTTTACATAATTATAATAGATTGTGGAAATATGGAGTCTTTAATACATACCCATGTTAAGATTTTCTTACACCTCAAAGTGAGAAAAATATAATGGTGAAATTTGCATACCCATGCTAATTCCCATATAGTTTGGGCTCATTTTAATAGAATGTCTTAATACAATTACATATCAATAAATGACGCACACTTACTTAAATTTGTGCATAGTGTCATATACTTAAATTTGTGTATATTGTCATATCCTTTATCCATAACCATACTCTCATACATCTACTTGTCTCTTTAATTTTAAGATTTCCCTATCTTAAATCAATATTTACAAAATTTAATATTTCATCTAACTCTTAATACAAAATAAAAAATAAAGAAAATAATTATTTACCACTTTTTAGTAGGGATGAGATGTAAATTATCAACTGTTTGGCCATTAAAATGTATGATATTTGAGTAGAATATACCAAAACAAAGACTAAAAATTGAATTATATGGCTGGTGTGGATACTTGAGATTTCTAGTTTTTAATGTCTATTTACCATGATGTAAAAACCAGAAAATAATCCAATAGAATAGTACTAGAATGAATGACCTACTAAATGGTCCCAAGAATTCACCATCATAAATATCACTTAGATACAATAAATGTTAAATAAATCATTCATATTAGAAAGATTCTTGTGAACTACTCTTTTAATATAAATAACTTCTTCCAAGATTATTGTCTTAAAAGTATCTTATGTATCTGTACAATCTTTTTCCGATACTCAATCCTTCAATTTTGATTAAACTACCTAATCTTCTGTTAAAAGAGTGTATATAGCTCACAATACATGGGGATAACTTAGCAGCTCGCATCCCCTGAATAACATTAAATTTACATTCATATTTCACATTAAATTTACATTCATATTTCTTCCCAGAAATCGTCCAAGTTCCAGGCAAGTATCTCAACATTCTCCTCCATGACATCCTCTGTTGTTGTTGGCAAGATCACTGGAATCTCCTTGGGAAATGATGGATTTGATGGAGAGAGATTGTGAGATGAAGGAAGAGCAAGTGAGGATATCCAAGGGCACAGGCTTGGGTCGCTTGGCCACTGGCTTCAACAGCACAGGCTTCTCAGTCGACTTTCTCTTGTCATCGTTATTAATTTTGTGGGCCAAATTACCTGGGTTGGGCATTCCTATTAATTGCTGCACCACATCCTTGAAATGGAATATATCTGTGGTCACAAACTGGACGTCCCTTCTTTCTCCTGAGCTCGTTTTCTTCATATTGTAAGGCAGCCCTTCTTTTCCTTTCAAGATTTGGCAGGGAAATGAGTCGGTCTGTCTGTCCAGCATGAATTTATAAACAAGATATATTGCAGGGAAATGAGTGAATGGGTTTGTCCAAAATGAGTGAATGGGTTCGTCCAGCATGAATTCATAAATGTTTTGCGTACATGGAAGAAATGTCCAAGTGTTCTCACACACGTCACACACCAGGAATGTTGTCCAAGGACAGTTAAATATGAAATATGATGGATTGAAGGTATAAAAAATTAAATTACAAAAGTGAAGGTATAAAGGCTTGAATAATGGAAATGGGGGAGATGAAAAAATGATCAAAAAGGTGATGTGTTTATGAATTGTGATGGCTTGGAAGGGTGTGAGAGAGAGGATGATCCTATATAAAAATTAGATAAATAAACTCATTTCAAACAAAAAATATATAAATGAAAATGGTTCACCCCATTGAAATCTTTAGAAATTAGCCACCTATTATCAATGATCTTATAGTAGGGCAACATCGATCTAGCCCAAAGAATGCACTTATTCATCTTCCTCATCATGCATGATACATAACTGTTATTTTTTTAACTCAATTATTAAGTTTTAAACTGTTAGATTTTTTAACTGCATCAAGTTAAGGAAACAGATGTAACAAATTGTAGAGAAAATTGAAGTGGTTTTATTTCTTTTTATATAGATATTGCCTTAAGTTTTTTAATAGAAATTATAAAAAATGGATGTACAATTTATATTTTTTATGAATTATTTTTCTGCTTTAATTTATAATTTATATAAAAATATTATAATATAATTTTTATTTAAAAAATAATTCATAAAATATAAATGATTTATTTTACAATTATTTTTATTCATTTAAATATGAAATATAAAATATAAAATTAAAATTAAAATATATAATTTAATACATATATTAAATATTCAACTTAATTTGAAAAGTATAGTTAAATATATCAAATTTTATATTTTGAATATATTAAATTTCATCCTTTACAAATTAAGTTGAATATGTAATATATTTATTAAATTTAATATTTATATTTCATATTTCAAATGAATAAAAAAAAGTATAAAATCTAAATTGTAAAATGTAAAATTTAAGATTTAATGTCAAATCTATAAAATATAAAATGTAAGATTTAATATAAAATATAAAAATAACATTAATTTGTGAAAATAATTTTATTTTTATATTTGACATTAATTTAAGAAAAATAATTTATTGTATATCCATTAATTATAATTTCTATTAAAAAAATTAATGTACAATATCTATATAAAATAATAATAAAACCATTTTAGTTTTCTCTACAGTCCCTCAAATCGGTTTCCTTAAAGTGTAGTTAAAAAAACTAACAATTTAAAACTTAATGATTGAGTTGAAAAAAAAAGTTATGTAGAAGATAGATCAGTCCATTCTCAGGGTTGGATAGTTACTGTCGCCATCTAATGGTGGGTTTCCTTATTAATTTTGTGTTTAAGGTATGATTTATGATGGATAAAGGCGAGTCTTTCATGCCCAATGTTTTACATGTGGACATAGATACAAAACCCTTTTCTGTAATACCAAATATCACCTTATATTGTGTTTAATGTGATTTACTAATGTGTGCACATGTAATGTCATCGAAAACCACATCAATTGAAGGAAAGGGAAGGGAAACATATTTTTGGGTGTGGAAGAACCTATTTTTCTCACCTTATGATGGAGGTAAACCTAATTCAAGTTACTAGGATAAATCCTCTAATGGTTTTCTATGTGGGATGGAGACCAAGTCTTGAAGATGAGACCTAGGACCTGATGCAGTCAAGAAAGAGGTACCTTATCAGGCTACCCAATCTCGTAGCCAAACCACTTCAAATTCAAACTCACAAAATATTGTTACAAAGTAATAAAAATCTACATAATTTAAATCAATTGCAATTCAATTACAATTTTATTAATTTTTGACTTCTAATTATAGGAAAAATGAATTACAAATTTAAATCATTCGCTTGTATTTCCAACTACATTGGAATCCCAACATTCTTGCATCCTCTTTGTTATTCCAATATCAAGATTCAAGTGACAATTTTTTTTGTACTTTGCAATGAATCACCATAGGCACAAATTCAAAATTTTGTTATTTTTTAAATTCCCCTTCTATCTATCTCTATAGCTTCCAGCAATTTTAACACCCCCTTTTCCAGCCAACAAGACTAATTATTTTTATATCGCACACCCTTGTCATAGCCAACAATAACTTGGAGAGTAGTTTGAATTTTTTATTTTTTTATTTGCTTCCAACAACCTCTATGCCTCCCTCTCCAATTCCTTTTAATTTCCCTAGAATGTCAAAATAATTCCATGAAGAATTTATTTCTTTTCTTTTCCAAATTGATTTTTTTAATTTTCCTTCCTCTTTATTTTTAAATATAATTTCTCCTTGCTAGAAAATTTTGGAAAAGAATTATAAAATAAAAATATTAAACAATTTGAAATTATTGAACACATGAATTTGAATAAAGCACGAGAGATAATAAAATTTGAATTTCCTCCATTTTTCCTAGCAACTCACTTGACATTTTACATCAATTTGTGACAATAAATGCTTGCAAAAACCAAAATTTCACACAACACCAAAATAAAACAATTAACTAAAATCAAAACTGAGATATTTAATATGTTTTTGGGTTGATGTGGATTGCCTGTGGACCTAGATGCTCCTACATTAGCCACATCGGGTAATAAATTTGTGAGCTTGGGCTCACAAAATGAAGTTGAGTAGTAGAACTGCTCTTCCAAGTTGAAAACAACTTAACCCACCATAATTCGTCCTCCTCCACAAATCTGTTTTTTACTTAGATTCAACCTCTCTTCTTACCATACCAATGTAATGGCTTCTTCCGGGATGCACCTCAACCCTTAACACCTCCATGCTTTTCTTATCCACATTTTCAAATTTAAATTGATGCCCTCCAATAGAGATTTCATAATTATAAAAATCAAACTTTACCTTTGCTGCTACAATCTTGCCACTTTCAATTTTAGCTACAACATCTCCATCTTCACCATTCATCGCCACCATCTTCTTTGTGTCCTCCAAAGGACTCACCACTACTGCAACTTGTTTGGCCTCTTCAAGGGATATAATTTCACCTTGCTTCTCAACATCTACTGCAAAATTTGTTTCGTTCTCCTTTTCCATTCCTGCAACAAGACATGTCTTAGTTGTAAACTCGTCTCTTACTTTTCCTTTCTTATCCTCTTGTATGAGGATTTCTTCTTCAATGTCATAGATTTGACATGCTACTGCAATTTTTTGTTTCATACAAACAAAACAATATAAAAGGGGTTATAAAAAATATGAGCCTCCAAAGACTCTTCACTATCACCATCTTCTCTTGGTGTAACAAATTTCTTTTTCTCCATCAACTTTTCGTTTTCAGCTATCAATAATTCATTTGTTCTTCTCATTTCTTCTTTCAACAAGGTTACATCCTTGTCTTCATCAATTTGCTCATCAAATTTAGGACTCTCCTAGTCCATAATCTTATTTTATTCATTTCTTCTCTTCATTTCTTCTGTATTTACATCTATAGGATCTGCTCTCACATCTTTTTCTTCCACCTTAGATTCCAACACTCTTCATATTCCATTGCTACATATTCATTCTTTTCCACCATGCCTTCTTCATGAAATGCTTCTACTACACCCTGTTTTTTCTTTTCTACAATGAAAATATCATTAGAAATATAATATTTTTCCAAGGCATCCATTCTTGCCTCAATATTTTTGAACTCTTCATAGAGCTTTTGACTCTCCACTTTCTCCCAATATTCTTCCTAAAATGGGATTATCACTAGTCTCCTCATGATCCATCTCGTCCTCTTATTTGAAGACATCTTCTCACTCTCTCAATATACAACTTTTGCAATATGCACACATACACAATCTCTAGAGCTAATTATCTTTACAATTGCAAGTACTCCCTACAAAAAAGTTCACTCACCCTATCCTCTATCCAACTGAGATTCTAGAAGATTCTCCTCTCAAGACTTCCTCTACCCACTTTCACTTAGTGGAGGAAGTCCATGCACCTTCTACCCAGCTTTATCTCCACTGGAGGACAACCAACACACTTCGCTAATCTACAATTGCAAAAATTACAACAATTTTCTCTCCACACTTCTCTCAGCAAGCAACCTACTTTGATAGCAAATGATGTAGTTGAGAAAGAGGAACCTTATCAGGCTACCAATCTCATAGCCAAACCACTTTAAATTCAAAATCACACAAAATATTGTTACGAAGCAATACAATGTTAGTGTAGTATTAAGTTTATCTTAGGGTAAATTATTTGGGTGGTTTGTTTCCCATATCGGGTAGTTTTACACCCGTTGCTTTTTTCATGCCTTTAAAAGGTTGCACATTATGTATTTTACATCTCAATTTTGATTTACTTTTGGTGAAATAGCATATTGCTTCTCTCTATTCGTGAAGGTTTCTTTGTTGTAGGTTGTGATCTTGGGCTGGATGGTTTCCACCAACATGGTATCAGAGCCAACCATTATGCCCTCCTTCCCTTGAGAGTTTTCATTAGAATTTTTTGAGATCCAAATTGATATTCTTTTTTTCAAATTTGTGATTGATGAGGCGTTATTATCCTTTTATTTTTGGCGTGATTCCTCTTCAGTTGTGTCACATTCACATGACTTGTTTTCCTATTGAAAAGGCATGATTTCTATGTTGGGGCCATGATTGAAATTGGAAGCTAGCGTTTGAAGGTTTGCAATCACCATGTGATTTGGAGGATCATTTTTTACTGAGTAGAGGAACGTATTCACCCATTTGCTAGCTATGAATTTTGGAAGCCATTTAATTTGACTATGTTAAGGTTGTGATTTCCCTATTGTTGTGGCAAGAGGGAACGTTTTTTTTGGAGGCATCATTGAAATTTAAATCTCCTTAGCATTCAATCGAACCGCAACAACCAAAGGGAGGAATTTTGTTTGATGTTGGCCTGTGCGGCCAGATCAAGCCACGAAGGAACCCAACCTATGTGGATTGTTGTAGCTGCATCATTTTTCATCACAACCAAATCCCCCATTGCTTGCATTTGAATCTAATCACAGTGCTTTCATCATTGCTTCTCTATAGGATTTCGCATGATTTAAATCTTCATGGAGGCTATACATTTTTCTTGAAACTTTATATTTTATAAAGTTTTTCCCCTATATATTTATTTAGGGCTTCTCTGCAACCGAAGTGGAGGTGGGCACATTTGGAGGATTGTTGGGAACATTTATCCCACATTGGTAGCATGGAGTATTCTTTTTCTATTTAAATAGTGTTGTAGTGTTTTTGATTGGTGTGAGTAAGTCTCACACATTGTGAAGAGGTTGGCATGTTGTGGGGACTTGTGCATTCATTTGGATTTCATATGGTGTGGAAATTTGCTAAAACAGATAATAAGGTGTACATTTTTTTTTCTTAAATTTTTTAGATTTAGTCTTGAACCGTAGATTTTTTGGGTAGGGCTTATAGGCTTCTCTTGTGCTGTTAGGATGTTTCACCTAAAAGGAGAGAGATAAACCCCACTCAAAATATCTAGCTAGTTCACTCAAATTATGCAATGTATGATGTTATTTAGACTAAATGGAATGACATATGTGCAATTGAATGATCTATTTGACTAATTATGCAATGTTGGAAAACACAATGTAATATGCAAACATGACCTAAGAATGAATAAATGCAAAATAGAACAGAAAAAGGATAAATCAGAGTGCACCTAAGAAAATTATGGAGAATTTGGAATCTTCTAAGTGCTGACTGAGATTACTAAAAAATCACTAGTGGGACTCATTCACCACTGATGGCGAATCAGTCCTGCTTTTGATGAAAACTGTCAAGAATAGGTTTCTGAGTGTCAGGATCTAGAATATGAGAAAATATGGATTTCCAACCTTAAGGTGGGACTCATTCACCACTAATGGTGAGTCAATCCATTCCCAAAATTATGAGAAATCAGGGATCAATTCTGTAGCACTAGATCTGAGGTTGTCTGCTTATCGGGTTGTCGAGGTCAAATCTGTAGAAAATAGACATAATGTCTTCTCAAAGCTTGAAATATGATGTAGTTGACTTGAAACACTTTGTTGAATTCTTATCCACTTTTCAACACCTAAATGCTTGTCAAATATGCATACACAAGTGTGCAAACACACATGCAAAAGGGGAAAAATGGTTAAGGGTTAGGTTATAGGGATTTGCCTTGGTCAAATCCCACTTTGGTAATCAAACCCTTAATGAAAATAATGAAATGAAAGATAATGATAAACAAATAACATGCAAATGCTATTAACTTACCAAACCCTTGTTGAAGAAAATCTGAAGATATAACAATGGTTGCTCTTGAATGCTTGATTGATGCTTGATTAAATGATGCAAAGTGCTCAAATGATTTAATGAATGCAAATATTGCTTGAATGAGTTAGGAGATGTAAAATGAGGACAAAAACACATATTTATACACAATTGTGCCTTAGTAACCTAATGATACCTCATCACAAGCCGACATTTAAGGTGTTTTTAAATAAAAACCCAAAAGACAATATAAAATATTTTGAATTTTGAGCCAAGAGGGACTCATTCGCCACCCATGGAAAATGGGTCCCACCTTGGACTTGAAAGTGGGTGTCAAGAATTATCTCAATGTATTTAATGTTGTTTGTTGGGTTTACATTTAAAAACACACCTAATTAAGTCTTATAAGGGCATAAAGGGGTCAAATAAAGCATAAGAAAGGTGTAAATAGTGAAATTATGCCTAAAAAGGTGTGAAATCTTGTTACAAGACTTTACAACACTTAAAAATAGGACTTGATAAGTGATGAAAAGGTGATTTTTAGGTGAATTGCAATGAATAGAGTCTAGAAAAGTGTAGAAATGTTTTACAACAATTCACAACACTACAAGACATCACAATTTGAATTTTAAGGACTTAATGTGAATGTTTAAGTCACATTGAAACATTAAATCAAAGCAAAATGGACCAAGCATCGTGAAGAAAGGCCTAAAAGACCATGAAAATGACAAGGGACCATTTTTCTATGACACATTTAGCCCCCACTTTAGTGAGAGGATGAACTTGCTTCAAACTCACACTAAAGTAGCCATGCATATCAAGAAGGAGGTCCTGTTAGAAATGCGTACCTCAATCATCACAGGCTGTAACCTCTATTGGGGCAAAGTCGGTCTGACATCCATCATGTCTGGCTGACTAGTAGTAGTAACTTTGTTGAAATTGTATAGGTCGTTGTGACCTTGCAGGAGTCTTGCATAATGCTTTTACTTTGGTGCCTATCGCTGTGACAGTTTATTCGTTATAACCTCTCATCGCTCGTGGAGATCTCTAGCCGACAGGCCATTCAATCGGATATCGAGGAGAGTCTTAGATGTTCGCTATGAGCTCTCAATGATATAGATGTCTCACTGACAGTGTTTTATATTGAAGTCTTCGAGGAGAGTCTAGGGTGTTCGGTAAGAAGTCTTACCGATATGGATGTCTCATCGACAGCTTTATCCTGGAGACATCGGGGTGACTTGAACACTCAGGAAGAACTCTTGGCGATAGTTGGTGTGTCTCACCGACAGTATTCACCCAGAGTAGAACAAAGGTCTCGGTGTAAGGTCTTAGCGATGGACAAAAGTCTTGCCGACTATCGTTTGGTGCTCGATATGACTTGTGAGTATTCGGAGTAACGTCTCAACAAAAGTGGAGTCTTGCCGATAGTAGTATGACTACGGAGTAACATAAGAGATCTCAGTGAAACCTCTTGGCGATAGTTGAATGTCTTAGTGATAGATGGATGCCGATGGAAATGCTAACGAGTCAGTATGACTTAGGACCTCGGTATAAGGTCTTGGCGAAAGCGATGAGTCTCACCGACTGGTGGATGAACTAGGATTAACATGAAGTATTTGTTGTGATATCTTGGTGATAAAAGAATGTCTTGCCGACTGTTGGATGCTTCGGTGTAATTTAAGAAGTCTTGGTGTAACCTCTTGGTGAGCGGTAAGTCTTGCTGATAGCAATGTTGAAGTTGATGCAACGGTTGTAAGCTTAGTGGAACCTCTTGCCGATGGAAAAATCTTAGTGATATTGGATGCTAAGTTGTGTGTGGCATCAGGGAGACACGGTCAGTGTCTCACCGAGATGCCAACACAACTTGATTTCCTTTTGACTGTTTGACCATCCTATGTGGAGTCGCATGGACCAATCAGAGAAGCTAAATGGAAACCGTTGGAAAACTGTTTATTAAGGCAGTTCTGTGAGGAAGTTCGACAGACAAGGAATGACATGAATATAGTTGGAAGTTGTAGATGCTCGATGGTTCGGTTGGTTTGAAGAACAGTTGTGTGAACAATTTGAATTATATCAGAGTGATTTCTATTCTATAAAGATTGTAACTTGAAGGTTCATGTACAAGATTGATCATTGTGAAAGCTATTGTAATCTGGCATCAGAAAGATAAGTCAGAACTTTGTATGTAATTATTTGTTACTAAAATACAAAGTAACTTCTCTTGGTGTGGTGGGTTTTTCTCCCGTAAGGGTTTTCCCACATATATCTAGTGTTCATATGTGTTTGTATAAATACTTTGTTTCTGTTATCTCTTTCATGTGCATTTTAATTGGACTATAATTGTAATTTTAAAAGGTATCTTTGCATTCTTCCCTATGGTTTTGACGTTAGGAGAGTTGTTTTTGAATCTAATTTTATTTACAAGTGGTATCAGAGCCTAGCCAGTTGTGTTATCCTTGTGGGTGCGTTGGGTTTTTGGAGTCAATTTCTGTTTAGTGGGAGTCTTGTAGAAGTTTGTCAATTTCTAATTACAGATTAAGATGGCAAGCACATCAGGAAAGATTGAAATAGAGAAGTTCAACGGCACCAATTTTGAGTTGTGGAACTCAAAATGGAGGATCTTTTAGTGGATCATGATCTGTGGCTTGCTGTGTCTAGAACTAAACCTACAGGCATGAAGCAAGAAGATTGGGACCTTGCAGATAGAAAATCTAAGGGGCTGATAAGGCTCTATTTGGTAGACTCTATTCTTCTCAATGTGCATGAAGAGAAGACCGCATCTTCCTTATGGAAGAGACTAGCATCTATTTATCAGGGGAAGTCCTTGGTGAATAAACTATTCCTAAGGAAGAAGGTGTACTCTTTGAGAATGCAGGAAGAAGGGTCTATAGCTGATTATTTGAACACATTCAACATGTTGATTGCACAGTTAACATCTATTAGTGTAAAGATTGAAGAAGAGGATCGTTGTATGCTATTATTGTGTTCTTTGCTAGACTCTTGGGATCATCTGGTGATGGCTATTGGGAGTACAACATCCAGTTTCAAGATGGAAGATGTTGTTGGTTCTTTGCTATCAGAAGAGATGAGAAGGAAATCTTCTGAAATGGCTAAGGAAGCTCTTGCTGTCAGAGGAAGATCGAAAGAGAAAGGAAAGAAGGACAAGAAGTCAAAATTGAAATTAGAAGGGAGATCAAAGTCTCCTGGCAAGAAGTCCAAGGTGAAGTGCTGGAATTGTGGGCAACCTGGTCATGTCCGAAAGGATTGTAAAGAGGAGAAGAAGAAGAAGAAGAAGTATTCTTCCGATAATGAATCTTCTCACAGTGATGGAGATGCCTTCATTGCAGCCTTGGCTACACAGGCATCAGATGATGTCTAGCTGATTGATTCTGGAGCATCTTTCCACATGACATCTCATAGAGACTGGTTCACAAAGTATGAAGAATATGATGGTGGAAAGGTGTACTTGGAAAGTGATTCAACTTTAGAGATTTTTGGCCATGGAAGATTCAGAATCCAATTCCCCGATGGTAGAGTGAAGGGAATCAATAATGTAATGCATATACTAGGTCTGGCTCAAAACTTACTTTCTGTAAGTATGCTAAATGATATTGGAGTGCAAGTCACGTTCTCTGGAAATGGATGCAAGATGACTAGAGGCTCAATGGTGCTAGCAAGGGGTGCTTGAATTGGTACCTTGTACAAGCTGGATGCACATTTTGTTCAATGTAACAATGTCTCTATAAAGTCACAGAAAGCTACTCATGGAGGAAAAGAGGGAAATTTTCCTATTTGTGTAAACTCTATGGAAGTTAAACTTCCAACAAAAAAGACTATGCTATGGCATCATAGGCTAGGCCACATAGGAGAAAAAGGTTTGAAAACCTTGAAGAACAAAAACCTGGTTGAGGGGCTTGAAGATTGTAACCTTGAATTTGAGTTCTATGAATACTATATATATGGAAAGCAACATTGTGTTTCTTTTTATTCCAGTCATAAATCTTTTGGTTTGCTAGATTATATTCATTATGATGTATTTGGTCCAGTGAATGTTCCCTCTTTGTCTAAGTCAAGATACTATGTATCGTTCATTGATGATTATTCGAGAAGAACATTTATTTATTTTTTGAAAAGTAAATCAGAAGTGTTCAGTCGATTTAAGGAATTTAAGAACCTTGTAGAAAATCAAACTGGAAGAAAAATAAAATGCTTAAAGACTGATAATGGCAGTGAATTTTGTTCTGATGAATTTATGAGGTATTGCAAAGACCATGGGATTAAAAGACATAAGACTACAGCTTATACTCCACAATAGAATGGAGTTGCAAAAAGGTTCAATAGGACAATGATGGAGAGAGCACGAAGTATGATGAGTAGTGCTATCTTGGAGGAGAAGTTCTAGGCTGAGGCTATATCTACTACATGTTACCTAATAAATCGTTCTCCAAAATCTGCTCTTGTTGAGAAAACACCTTTGGAAGCGTGGTCTAGTAAGAAGCCTTCTTTAAGACATATTCGTGTTTTTGGCTGTGAGGCATATGCTCATGTGCCGGATGTGAAAATATCTAAATTGGAGAACAAGGTTGTCAAATGCAATTTTATTGGCTATAGTGCTGTCATAAAAGGATACAAGCTTTGGAATCTTAATATAGAGAAGGTTGTAAACAGTAGAAGTGTAATATTTTGTGACTTGAAACATTCTACTTTGGATCTGTAGTCAAAGACAAAGTCAGAAAACAATAAGGATGTAGTTGGAATTCCTCCTACACCAGAGAAAGAGGAATTGAAAATTCAAAATGTACCTGAAACTAAGGAGAGCTCAAGCAGTTCTGAAAGTTCTAAAGAAGAAGAAGAACCTCAGCCTCAGCAAGTAAGGAGGTCAACTCGTGAAAGAAAGCAACCTGATAGGTATGGGTTTTCTTTGATAGATTCTACTTGTGCCTATGCTTTTATTTCTAGCACTGATGATCCTAGGACTATAAAAGAGGCATTTAGAATGTCTGATTCAGACTCTTGGTTGGAGGCCATGAATGAGGAAATGGAATCATTAGAAAATAATGAAACTTGGAGTTTGGTGCCCTTGCCTAAAGGTAGGAAAGCTGTTGGCTGCAAATGGGTATTCAAAAAGAAGATTGGTCTGGATGACAGTTTGGAAAAATATAAGGTGAGATTGGTTGCGAAGGGTTATTCCTAGGTAGAGGGAATTGATTATGGGGAGATCTTTTCTCCTGTAGCTAAGCTGATGTCCATTAGATTTCTTTTGTCAGTTGCAGTAGTGTATGACTTAGAGGTCAAACAAATGGATGTGAAGACAACATTTCTTCATGGTGATCTTAAAGAAGAAATCTATATGTCCCAGCCTGAGCACTTTGTTGAAAAAGGTAAAGAGAAATTGGTTTGCAAGTTGAAAAAGTCTTTGTATGGGTTAAATCAGTCACCTAGAATGTGGTACCGAAAATTTGATACTTTTGTATTGTCTTTGGGATTTGTGAGATCAAAATTTGATCATTATGTTTATTATAAAGCTAAAAGTGATCAAGTCCTTATTATTGCTCTTTATGTTGATGATATGTTGTTCATAGGCAATAGTAAGCTAATGATTTATGATCTTAAGTCTCAGTTGTCTTCTAAGTTTGAAATGAAAGATCTTGGTGCAGCAAGGTATATTCTAAGATGGAGATAACCAGGGACATGAGTAGTATAAATCTTTGGCTCAGTCAAAGTAAGTATATCAAAACTGTTCTAGAGAGATTTTGCATGAATGATTGCAAGCAGCTAGTTGTTCCAATTTTTCATGGAACAAAGCTATATGTTGAAGACTGTCCAAAATCTCCTACTAAGATGGAGGACATGACCAGTGTACCCTATGCTAGTGTGGTTGGAAGTCTCATGTATACAATGGTCTATACAAGGCCAGACATTGCCCAAGCAGTGGGAGTTCTTAGTCGGTTTATGGCTAATCCTAGAAGGACACATTGGGATGCTATGAAAAGAGTTTTTAGATATTTGAAGGGAACTTTAGATTTTTCTTTGTGTTACCATGGGAACTTGGTTGAATCACAGAGGACTCTTAGTAGTCAAGGCTATGTGGATTCTGATTGGGTAGGGGACATTTACAGCTGGAGGTCCACCAGTGGATATACTTTCATATTGAATGGTGGTGCAATGAGTTGGATGAGTAAGCGGCAGGCTGTAGTCACTTTGTCCACTATAGAGGTTGAATACATGGCAACTACACATTCTTGTAAAGAAGCAGTTTGGTTAAAACATTTGTGTTCTAACATTGGTTTTGATGCAGGGCAAATAAATATTTTTTGTGACAGTCAAAGTGCAATTTTTCTGGAAAAGAATCCTACTTTCCATGCCAGGATGAAACATATAGATGTATAGTACCACTTTGTACGAGATATGGTGGACAATGGAAAGGTCAATTTGGAAAAAGTTGATACTCTGGAGAATGTCACAGATGCATTGACGAAGCTAGTGAGCATAGACAAGTACAAGTGGTGTGCCAGTTCAATGGGCCTTAGTGCCCATGATTTTCAGTAAGTTTTGTTGTGCTCTGGAGGTGCCTGTGTGATCTTCGTCAAGTGGGAGATCGTTAGAAATGTGTGCCTCAATCATCACAAGCTATAACCTCTATTGGGGAAAATTCGGTGTGACACCCATCATGTCTGGCCAACTAGCAGTAGTAACCTTGTTGAAATTGTATAGGTCAATGTGACCTTGCAAGAGTCTCACCGAATGCTTTTACTTTGGTGCCTATCGTTGTGATAGTTTATTCATTATAACCTCTCACCGCTCATGGAGATCTCTGGCTGACAAGCCATTCAATCAGATATCGGGGAGAGTCTTGGATGTTCGCTATGAGCTCTCAGTAATATAGATGTCTCATCGACAACGTTTTCTATTGAAGTCTTCGGGGAGAGTCTAGGGTGTTCGGTAAGAAGTCTTACCGATATGGATGTCTTGCTGATAGCTTTATCCTAGAGACATCGGGGTGACTTGAACACTCGAGAAGAACTCTTGGCGATAGTTGGTGTGTTTCACCGATGGTATTCACCCAAAGTAGAACAAAGGTCTCGGTGTAAGGTCTTAGCGATGGACAGAAGTCTTGTCGACTATCATTTGGTGCTCAGTATGACTTGTGAGCATTCAGAGTAACGTCTCAGTGAAAGTGGAGTCTTGTCGATAGTAGTATGACTACAGAGTAACATAAGAGATCTCAGTGAAACCTCTTGGCAACAATTGAATGTCTTAGTGATAGATTGATTCCGATGGAACTGCTAACGACTTAGTATGACTTAGGACCTCGGTATAAGGTTTTGGCGAAAGCGATGAGTCTCGCCAACTACTGGATGAACTAGGATTAACATGAAGTATTCACTGTGATATCTTGGCGATAGTAGAATGTCTTGCTGACTATTGGATGCTTCGGTGTAACTTAAGAAGTCTCGGTGTAACCTCTTGACAAGCGGTAAGTCTTGCCAATAGCAATGTTGAAGTCGATGCAACGATTGTAAGCTCGGTGGAACCTCTTGCCGATGGAAAAATCTTGGTGATATCGGATGCTAAGTTGTGTGTGGAATTAGGGAGACAGTCAGTGTCTCACCGAGATGCCAACACAGCTTGATTTCCTTTTGACCATTTGATCATCCTATGTGGAGTTGCATGGACCAATCAGAGAAGCCGAATGGAAACCATTGGAAGACAGTCCGTTGAGGCAGTTCTGTGAGGAATTTCAACAGACAGGGAACGACATGAATATAGTTTAAAGTTGCAAACACTTGATGGTTCGGTTGGTTTGAAGAATAGTTGTGTGAATAGTTTGAATTGTATCAGAGTGATTTCTATTATGTAAAGATTGTAACTTGAAGGTTCCTGTACAAGATTGATCATTGTGAAAGTTGTAATCTAGCATCAGAAAGATAAGTCAAAAATCTGTATGTAATTATTTTTTACTATAGTACAAAGTGAATTCTCTTGGTGTGGTTGGTTTTTCTCCCGTAAGGGTTTTCCCACGTATATCTGGTGTCCATATGTGTTTGTCTAAATACTCTGTTTCTATTATCTCTTTCATGTGCATCTTAATTGGACTGTAATTATAATTTTAAAAGGTATCTCTGAATTCTTCCCTAAGGTTTTGACATTAGGAGAGTTTTTTCTACATCTAATTTTCCTTACAGGTCCCAATGTACTTATGTTAACAAGATGGAATGTCAACGATCAAGAGTGATGATCAAGCCCCCAGGATGAAGATCCCATGACAAACTAGACATAAGAACAAAGGAACACACAAGTGTAGAAGTGAAATAATTGGATGAAGCTTCGATCATCTATCCAAATAGTTGTGGATTAGATCTAGGCCAATTTTTTGACAAGGAAAATGCATACTCACTCTAGGGCGACATAACTCATGGTGGTCCATCGGGTGAGAAAACCCAAAAAGGTAAGATACATACGCTAGTTGGTATGCACTTAAAAACACATAGGTGGCTATGGGAAAAGTTGTGCCACTGAGTGGGCCTCCCACTCAACCATATTAAAGTTATACCTCTTGATAAATTTAACAAGGTGCCACAAAAGGACAAAGAGAAAGGTATCATAGGCATTGAAGTTGTGTTATGCAAGGTGGAAAAAATGCAAAAATGCAAAAATATAAAACGTAAAAATGTAAAAGTGAAAAAGATGTTCAAAGGAGTCTTGTTAAGTTCATGAAAGGTCTATCACTTAGGGAACATTCTATCTAATGTCTCCAAGACAGGACCAATCAAAGAATAAAATATTCACAACTTAGTGGATACAGTGCATTGCATCGAACCACTAAGAGGAATGTAATATGCTAAGATAGATCACACTTATGAAGGACATCACATCCAATGTCATCCAAAAAGTGACAAACACATCGTATGAAGTGACAAGGCTACACTAAGAACCAAGAATGAAAATGAAATGATGACAATGTATGCCCCCCACTTTAAATGAATTGCTACACATTGTTCTGAGAGAAATTACTTTAAAGTAGCAAAGGGAAGAATGCAAAAAGGAAAAATAAGACATGATAGCCAACTTCAAAAGCCATTATGCCAAGTCATATATTTTTGTGGTAGACTATGTGATGTAAACGAAAAAGAGAAATGAACCGTAGATATTTGGTTCCTATGGACTTCTCTAGCTCTTCTAGGAGTTTTCACCTAAAAGGAGAGAGATAGGGTCCAAAAATACTTAGGGTTCATTCAAATTATGTTATGTATGATGTTTTCTAAGCTAAATGAAATGAACTAAATGCAAGTAAGTGATTTTAATGAATGGTTGGGAATCAAAAACTAAGATTTAAACTATGCTAGAAAACACACTGTGATATGCAAACAATGAATTAAAAGATGAAATAATGTAGAACATAAAGAAATGAAATGAAATAGAGTGCACCTAAAAAAGATTTGATGAATCTGGAATGTTGTGAATGTTTTATGAAGTTACTGAAAATGAATAGTGGGACTCATTCACCCAGGGTGGTGAATTAGTCCTACTTCTAGTGAAAAAGTGTCAGACACAAGTTTCTGATTGTCAGGATCTGGAATCTAACAAAATTTAGATTTTCAGTCTTAAGGTGGGAATCATTCGCCATTGGTGGTGAATCAGTCCTCTCCCAAAATTTTGAGAAATCAAGAGACAACTCTACAACACCAGATCTGGAAATGTTTGCTTGTCGGGTTGTCGAAGTCAATTCTATAGGAAATGGACAGAAATTTTTTTCCAAGCTTGAAATAGAGTTGATTTGACTTGAAGCACCTAGTTGAATTTTTCACCAATCTTCAGTCACCTAAATGCTTGTAAAATATGCACACAAAGGTCTAGAAACACACATGCAAGAGGGGAAAAATGGTTGAGGGTTATCAAATAGGGGTTTGCCTTGGTCAAATCCCACTTTGGTAATCAAACCCTTGATTAAAAAATGAAATGCAGGAGAATGATAAACTAACAACATGCAAATGCTATCAAATTACAAAACCCTTGATGATGCAAATCTGAAGTAATGTCAATGGATGCTCTAAAGTGCTTGAATAATGCTTTATAAGATGTTGTAAGATGCTTGAATGCTTCAAATTGCTTGAATAGGATATGTGAATGTTGGAGGATGTAAAATAAGGTGAAAATCACTTATTTATACCATCTTGTTCCTTAGTAACCCATTCATACCTCAGCACAGGCCGACATCAAGGGTTTATGAATAAAAAACCAAAAGGAAATTTCAAAAAAAAAGAATTTGGAGCCAAGGGGGACTCATTCGCCACCCATGGTGAATGGGTCCCACCTAGGACCTGAAAATGGGTGTTAGGAATTATCTTGTATTTAATGAACTATTTGTCAGGCTTACATTCAAAAATGCACTTAATTAAAGCATATGAGGGCATAAAGGGACCAAATAAAACATAAGAAAGGTGTAAATAGTGAAGTTATGCCTAGAAAAGCATGAAATATTGTTACAAGACTTTACAACACTTCAAAATAGGACTTGTTTAATGAAATAAAAAGGTGATTTTTAGATAAATTGTAATGAATAGAGTCTAGAAGAGTATAGAAATATCTTACAACACTTCACAACACCTTCACAAGATGTCATTATTTGAATTTTAGTACCTAAATATGCATGTTCAAACCATGTTACAACATAAAAATAGAGCAAAATAGATCAAACAGCATGAAACACAACCTAAAAGGCCATGAAAATGACAAGGGGCCATTTTTCTACAACACATTTAGCCCCCACTTTAGTGAGAGGGTGAACCTGCTTCAAACTCAAACTAAAGTAGCCATGAACATCGGGAGGAGGGTTCAAATGCACTTAGTTCAGCAAGATGGAATGACAACGATCAAGAGGGATGATCAAGTCCCCAGGATGAAGATCCCATGGCAAACTAAGCATAAGACAAAGGAACACACAAGTGTTGAGAATCAGATGAAGCTTCAATCGTCTGCCCAACTAGTTATGGATTAGATCTAGGCTGATTGAGAATGTATACTCACTATGGGGTGACAGAACTCATGATGGTCTATTGGGTGAGAAGGCCCAAATGTACTCACTCTAGGGCCACAAAACTTCTAGTTGTCTGTGGGGTGAGAAAGCCAAAAAGTTAAGATACATACGCTAGTTGGTATGCACTCACAAACACAAAGGTGGCTATGGGGAAAAGTCATGCCGCTAGGTGGGATTCCAGCTCAACCATATCAAAGTTATACCTCCTAATAACTTTAACAAGGTGCCACAAAAGAAAAATGTTAGTTCATGCTCCATGAGACAAGGAAAGCTCTGTATGCTTAGAACTCATGAACAAAAAGCAAGGTACCATAGGCATGCAAGTTGCGCTATGCAAGGTGGCAAAAATGCAAAATATAAAAATGTAATGTAGAATGCGAGAGATGTTCAAAGGAGTCTTGTTAAGTTAATGCAAGGTTAGTCACTTAGAGAACATTGTGTCTAATGTATCCAAGTGAGGACCAATCAAAGAATAGTATATTCACCACTTAGGGGATGTAGTGCGTCACATCAAGGCACAAAGAGGAATGTAGTATGGTAAGATATATCACACCCAATGTCATCCACAAAGTGACAAACACATCATATAAATGACAAGACTACACTAGGAACCAAGAATGAAAATGAATTATGGTAATGCATTCCCCCCACTTTAAAGGAATTCCTACACATCGTTCTGTGAGCAATTACTTTAAAGTAGCAAAGGGAAGAAAATTTAAAAGGTAAACAAGACATGACAGCCAACTTGGAAAGCCCTATGCCCAAGTCATATGTTTCAAAGTTAGGCTATGTCATGTCAATAAAAAAGAAAGAAAAAGAAAGGGAGTTTTCCCCAGAAAAGAAAGCACACCAAACACATAAGGGATCTATGGATTTGGGGTCAATATGTTCATTGCTACAATGTTTTATGAAAGAGCTCTGAATTGTCATCATTCCCCAAAGCACATAGAACTTGAAGAATGACACAAAGAGAGTGAAAAATAAATAAAATGAAATTGCATTTTGGGTCAACATGGAAGAGACATTGTAGTCTCAACGCTTTGCATCGTCCCCAAAAGGAGAACACAAGCAAAAAGAAAGAAAATGAAAAGGCGAAAGAAAATGAAAAATATTTTGGGTCAACATGAAGAAGACATTTTGGTCTCAATGCCTTGTGTCATCCCCAAAAGAACACAAAACAAAAAGAGAAAAATACAAGGACCTTGTGGGTCAACTTGGAAGAGGCATAGGGTGTCTCTACACTTTGCGTCATCCCCAAAAGGAGGACACAAAAGAAAAGCAAAAAATAAAAAAGGACCTTTTGGGTCAACATGGAAGAGACATAGGGTGTCTCTATGTTTTGTGTTATCCCCAAAAAGGATAACACAAAACAAAGGCAAAACAAAGTGAAGATGCACAAAAAATAGAAGAATAAAAGGACAAATAGAAGAAGTGTACAAAGAGAGGGAAACATCAAACACACGTGATGGGGGAACACAATACACACATGAAAGAAAAATGAAAAGGAACAAGTAATGCAAATGTAAGTCAACCATTAACTGAGTTATTGGTTTCTCAATCTTAAATGGTTAAGCAGAAAAGGAATAACATAGTTAAGAGACAAAGGAAAATGCATTACAAGGACAAGGGAACATCATCTTTCCCCCCACAAAGTGTAAAGGAAAGAAAGAACTGAGGTGGGTGATGGGAAAGGATCATGCAATAGGGAGAATAGGGAATTCTACATCTATGGCATGATGAAGGGGTTTTGATATTTTTAAGGTATGATGGGGAAACAATCAATATCAGTGAAGTGGTACTTATCTAGTATGTCCTTTAGTGTCCAACATTCTTTAGTTTGATGACCAAGAATACGATGATATTTGCAAAATGGTATGTTAGATTCTTTAGGATGAATAACCAACCTATTCATAGGCGGTAAAAGTATAATACTTTTGTTTAAAAGTAGTTGAAATCTCCTTTCACATTCAGGTGGAGGATGTGTAGGAAATTTGAACTACTTTAATTTGTAAGGTCATTTTCATTTGCTAGATTCTCCTTGTGCATGAATAGGAGGAAGAGGACCCATAGGGATCCTAACATCCTTGTCTTGATAGAATGGGATGATGGTTGCTCACGTGAAAGGAGAATGTTCAAGTCAGGAGGAGCATCAAAGATCACTATACCATCATTCTGAAGTTTCCAATATTTAAATTGAGGTCCATCAATATGAGGAGGATCTTGATATCCTAGTCCTATCGTGTTTTCTTCAGTTGGTTTTTGTTCAAGAAGTTGATGAATGTCATGTTGATGTTTTGTGTCACAACCTTGTTTACTTAGAATAGTGAAGCCTTTACCATATGTTTCTGCAAGGTTTATAGGAGTGTTTGTGACATTGTGATTGTAAAAGGGTTGTGAGTGTGTTTGTTTAGAGGAACTAGGTCCACTTGAGGGAGGAACTTTAGGTCCTTCATTTCTTTCAGGATATAAATATGCAAAGTGATCATGAGGTGCAACAGTAGGAAGATCTTGTAACTTCATGGAGGGATAAAAGGCTGCATTGGTTTCTAGGATATCAATCCAATCATTGTAGAACTTGTTCATGCTAGCATCATCTTCTCCAATGATGTCTACTTCACGAGGAGGACAATCATGAGGAGTTGAAGGAGCATGTTGGAGTTCAAGGTCATTAGGGTCACAACCAAAGGCACAATTGGACATGTCTACCAATGATTTTAATGAATTCCAAAACTTATTGAAATAAAATTCCATGATGTAAGTAAACTAAGATGCAATAAATGATAGAAAACATAGATTCTGGAAATTAAAATAGAATGCAAGAACATAAAACTGTAATGTAAGAAAATGCCAAAAAGATGCCATCAATGTTGTTTAAAAAGTGTAGAGGGACTAATTCGTCCAGGGTGGTGAATGAGTCCTAGTATGATTTTTTTGTGTTTTTCATAAATTTGAATGTGATTTTAATGCTATTCAGAATGCAATTAAGGATGCAAAATGCAATTTTTCAGTTTTTCCAATGATATGCAATGCAAAAATGAAACCTAAAAGAATTTTTCTCTAATGCAATATGAGAAGTCCTATTTAATGCAAAAACAAAACAATTTCCTAATTGAATGTTAATGGAAGTGTAATCTAGGATGCAATATGCAAATGAAATCAGAAATATGAAGTGTTCAAAATGCAGGTTCACCAAAATGAACCATATATTTTTGGTTCCTATGGACTTCTCTAGCTCTTCTAGGGTTTTTCACCTAAAAGGAGAGAGATAGGGCCCAAAAATTGCTAAGGTTTCATTCAAATTATGTTATGTATGATGTTGTCTAAGCTAAATGAAATGAACTAAATGCAAGTGATTTGAATGAATGATTGTGAATGCAAAATTAAGATTTAAACTATGTTGGAAAATACATTGTGATATGCAAACAATGAATTAAAAGATGAAATAATGCAGAACTAAAAGAAATAAAATAAAACAGAGTGCTCCTGGGAAAGATTTTATGAATCTAGAATGTTGTGAATGATTTTTGAAGTTACTAAAAATCAACAGTGGGACTCATTTGCCCAGGGTAGCGAATTAGTCCTGTTATTGGTGAAAAAGTGTTAGAAATGGGTTTTTGACTATCGAGATTAAGAATATGACAAAATTCATATTTTCAGTCTTAAGGTGGGACTCATTCACCACTGGAGGTGAATCAGTCCTCTCCCAAAATTCTGAGAAATCAGGATTCAACTCTGCAACACCATATCTGGAAATGTCTGCTTGTCCAGTTGTCGAAGTCAATTCTGCAAGAAAGAGACAAAAAACTTTCTCCAAGCTTGAAATAGAGTTGATTTGACTTGAAGCACCTAGTTGACTTTTGACCAATCTTCAATCACCTAAATGCTTGTAAAATATGCACACAAAGGTCTACAAACACACATGTAAGAGGGAAAAATGGTTGAGGTTTAGTAAATAAGGGTTTTCCTTGGTCAAGCCCCACTTTGGTAATCAAACCCTTGATAAAATAATGAAATGCAAGAGAATAATAAACTAACAACATGCAAATGCTATCAACTTACCAAACCCTTGATGATGCAAATAAGAAGTAATGTCAATGGATGATCCAAAGTGTTTGAATGATGCTTGATAAGATGTTGTAAGATGCTTGAATGCTTGAGATTGCTTGAATAGGATATGCGAATGTTGGAGGATGTAAAATAAGGTGAAAATCACTTATTTATACCATCTTGTGCCTTAGTAACCCGTTCATACCTCATCACAAGATAACATTAAGTGGTATTGAATAAAAAACCGAAAGGAAATTTCAAAAAATTTAAATTTAGATCCAAGGGGGACTCATTTGCCATCCATAGTGAATGGGTCCCATCGAGGACCTGAAAATGGGTGTTGGGAATTATCTTGTATTTAATGTTGTTTTTCGGGCTTACATTCAAAAATACACTTAATTAAAGTATATGAGGGCATAAAGGGACCAAATAAAACATAAGAAAGGTGTAAATAGTGAAGTAATGCCTAGAAAAGTGTGAAATCTTGTTACAAGACTTCACAACATTTCAAAATAGGACTTGTTTAATGATGAAAAGGTGATTTTTAGGTAAATTGTAATGAATAGAGTCTAGAAGAGTGTAGAAATGTCTTAAAACCCTTCACAATACCTTCACAAGACATCATTATTTGAATTTTAGTACCTAAATATCCATGTTCAAACCATGTTACAACATAAAAATAGGGAAAAATAGATCAAAAACCATGAAACAACACCTAAAAGGCCATGAAAATGACAAGGGGCCATTTTTCTATGGCACAAGAACAAAAGAAAAGGGAGTTGCCCCCCAAAAAAGAATACACCAAACACATAAGGGATCTATGGATTTGGGGTCAGTATGTTCATTGCTGCAATGTTTTTAAAGAGCTCGGAACTATCACCATTCCCCAAAGCACTTAAAACTAGAAGAATGACACAAAGATAGTGAAAACAAAAGGAAAATAAAGTCCATTTTGGGTCAACATGGAAGAGACATTGCGGTCTCAACGCTTTGCATCATCCCCAAAAGGAGAAAACACAAGCAGAAAGAAAACAAAAAGTCAAAAGAAAAGGAAAATATTTTGGGTCAACATGAAGGAGACATTGCAGTCTCAATGACTTGTGTCATCCCCAAAAGGAAAACACAAGAAAAAGACAAAGTAAAAAAAAGGAAGAGGGACCTTTTAGGTCAACATGGAAGAGACATAGGGCATCTCTATGCTTTGTGTCATCCCCAAAAAAAGCACAAAACAAAAAGGGAAAAAGGACCTTTTGGGTCAACATGGAAGAGACATAGGGCATCTCTATACTTTGTGTCATCCCCAGAAGGAAAACACAAAACAAAAGTGAAAAAGGAAATGCACGACATATAGAAGAATAGAGGTACGAATAGAAGAAGTGTACAAAGAACATCAAACACATGATATAAGGGAACATGATACACACATAAAAGAAAAAAAAAGAAAAGGAAAAAATGAATATAAAAGGGTAGTAAGGCGAATGCAAGTCAACCATCTAACAAGTCATCTACCTCCCAATCATGTTCATTGTATTGCGAGGGCAGTTGACTATCCAAAGGAAGAATTGCAAGTTTCAAATTAGGAGATGTACCAAGTTCTTCACTTGGTATAGAAGATTTATCATTTAAGCTCATGGTAGATGGAAATAAATATTTTAGATCGTTATGCACTTATTCATCTATTTTTGCGATCTCTTCGTCATCATCATGATCAAGATTGATTATGACAGGAGGACGAAGGGCTATTCCTAAAGATGGATGTATCAAAACCTATGGTTGTTGGATTGGGTCATTTTGTTGTGAGGGTTGGACTGTGTCATCTTGTGGCAGGTTAGGAGAAAGAGGGTGGTCATCTATTGCTTCTATCAAAGATGAAGGTTTTTTTTCTTTATTTTCTTCCATTTGAGACTAATGAGCAAGGAGATGACGATGACGCCTATGCTCCCTAGCAGTTTTGTTTTATTTTGTTTTGAAGTTATTGAAGTGTAAGAGCAGGTTGATCCATCATAGGTTCCTTTTCTTCTGGAGGGGGAAGAATGGAAGAAACCAAAGAAGAAGGGTCAATCACTCTCTCTTTAGCTTTATACATTTGTTCAATGCGAGGAGGCATGATAGGATTGGTTTCATTTTCTCTTGGGCATTTAAACAAGGAAGGGGAAGTGTCTATGGTTAGGTGCTCATTAGGTTGTATTATTTGTTCAATGTCAGACTTAGGCTAAAGCATGATTTCATCAAGGATAGGAGTAGCGGAAGTGGACGAGGACATGTGATGAAGAGACAACTCGAATATTTGTTTGGATTTGAACTTTTGATAGGATATTGAATTGTAGATTTTTGGCACCACAAGGCTCTCTAGCGCTTCTAGGGTTTTTCACCTAAAAGGAGAGAGGTAGGCCAAAAATGCTAAGGGGTTCATTCAAATTATGTTATCTATGATGTTGTTATGCCTAAATGAAATGATCTAAATGAAATTGAGTGATTTATATGACTGATTATGAATGCAAAACTAAGATTTAAGCTATGTTGGAAAACATTTAATGTGATATGTAAACAATGACCTATGAATGAATAAAATGCAAAACAGAAAGAGAAAGGTTGAATCAAAGTGCACCTAGGAAAGATTTGAAGAATTTGGAATGGTATGAATGCTATCTGAAATTACATAAAATCAACAGTGGGACTCATTTTCCAAGGGTGGCAAAATAGTCCTGCTTCTGGTGAAAAACTGTCGGGAACCAGTATTTGTTTGTTGGGATCCAAAATCTGAAAAAACTTAGAATTTCAGTCTTAAGGTGGGACTCATTCGCCATTGGTGGTGAATCAGTCCTCTCCCAAAATTCTAAGAAATCAGGAGACAACTCTGCAACACCAGATTTTGAAATGTCTGCTTGTCAGGTTGCTGAAGTCAATTATGCAAGAAATGAACAAAATACCTTCTCAAAGCTTAAAATATGATTGATTTGACTTGAAGCACCTAGTTGACTTGTTGACCACTCTTCAACACCTAAATACTTGTTAAATCTGCAAACACACATGTAAGAGGGGAAAATGGTTGAGGGTTAGCAAATAGGGGTTTGCCTTGGTCAAACCCCACTTTGGTAATCAAACCCTTGATAAAATAATGAAATAAAAGAGAATGATAAACAAATAACATGCAAATGCTATCAACTTACCAAACCCTTGTTGATGAAAATTTGAAGTTTTTTCAATGTATGCTTTTGAGTGCTTGATTTATGCTTGATTTGATGTTGTAAGATGCCTGAATGCTTGAATGTGATGTGAGATTGAATGCTTGAATGAATGGGGGTTGAAATGGATGTAAAAAAACTTATTTATACATTCTTGTGCATTAGTAACTTATTAATGCCTCATCATAGGCCAACATCAAGTCATTTTGAATAAAAACCCGAAAGGGACTCATTTGCCACCCATGGCAAATGGGTCCCACCTAGGACCTGAAATTGGGTGTCAGGAATTATATAGCATTTAATGCTATTTGTCGGGTTTACATTAAAAAATTCATTTAATTAAAGCTTATAATGGAATAAAGGGGTCAAATAAAGCATAAGAAAGGTGTAAATAGTGAAGTTGTACCTAGAGAAGTGTGAAATCTTGTTACAAGACTTTACAACACTTCAAAATAGGACTTGTTTAGTGATAAAAAGGTGATTTTTATATGAATTATAATAAATAGAGTCTAGAAGAGTGTAGAAATGTTTTACAACACTTCACATCACCTTCACAAGACGTCAATATTTGAATTTTAGTACATAAATATACATGTTCAAGGAACATTACAATATAAAATAAGAGAAAAATATACCAAACATCATGAAACAAGGCCTAAAATGCCATGAAAATGACAAGGGGCCATTTTTCTACAACACATTTAGCCACCACTTTAGTGAGAGGATGAACTTGCTTCAAGCTCACGCTAAAGTAGACCTGAACAACAAGAGGAGGGTTCAAATGCACTTACATTAGCAAGATGGAATGACAATGATCAAGAGGGATGATGAAGGCCCTAGGATGAAGATCCCATGGAAAAATAAGCTTAAGAACAAAGGAACACACAAGTGTTGAAATGAGAGAATTGAATCAAGCTTTGATCATCTGTCCAACTAGTTGTGGATTAGATCTAGGCTAATTGTGAGAAAAAAATTACTACTCACTCTAGGGAGAAAAAAAACATGGTGGTCCACTAGGTGAGAAGACCCATAAGGTAAGATACATATGCTAGTTGGTATGCACTCACAAACACAAAGGTGGCTATGGGGAAATTCGTGCCACTGAGTGGGCTTCCCGCTCGAATCATATGAAAGATATACCTCTTGATAACTTTAACAAGGTGCCATGAGGAAAAATGCCAGTTTGTGCTTCATGGGACAAGTAAAGCTTTATATGCTTAGAACTCATGAAGAAAGAGCAAGGTACTACAGGCATGCAAGTTGCATTATGCAAGGTGCCAAAAATGTAAAATGCAAAAAATGCAAAAATGTAAAATGCAAAAGATGTTCAAAGGAGTCTTGTTAATTTCATGTGAGGTCAGTCACTTAGGGAACATTGTGTCTAATGTCTCCAAGAGAGGACCAATTAGAGAATAGTATATTCACAACTTATGGGATGTAGTGTGTTGCATCAGGCCACCAAGAGGAATGCAATATGCTAAGATAGATCACACTTATCAAGGACATCATCCCCAATGTCATCCACAAAGTAACAAACGCTTTATATGAACAACAAGGCTACATTAGGAACCAAGAATGCAAATGAATTATGGTAATGTATTCCCTCCACTTTAAAGGAATTACTACACATCATTCTATGATAAATTAATTTAAAGTAGTGAAGGAAGAAAATGCAAAAAGGAAAATTAAGACATGAGAGCCAACTCAAAAAGCCCTATTCCAAGTCATATGTGTATACACCTAAAAATGGTCACATCACAATAGTCTGGTAATTAATTAAATATTTTTAATATTTAATTAAATCTCTGAATTCGATCTACGTATAAATAAATCTAAATAATTTATTTATATTGTTCATTCTTTCATTTCGATTAAATAAATAAGTTTATTTAATCATCTTTTCTTATTCATTTCTTAATTAATTAAATAAACATTATGATTTATTTATATTAATTATCAATAATCTTGACTTGAATATTTTATTCAAATAGCAATTAAATATCTCAAAATATTTAATTAATTCTTCTAAAATCCATTCACAATTAAATATTCTAAAATATTTAATTAATTCTTCTAAAGTGACATCATAATTAAATATTCAAAAATATTTAATCAAATCTTCTATAGTTCTAAAATCAAAAATCAAACTCACATAAATGAAATTAAATAAATTTATTTAATTAATTAATTTGGGGATTATCTTCAACAACTGTTAAACAAACTTCCAAAACAGAAAATTAATTTCTCTATTCCTATGCAAGCTTGTTCCCGTGGGTTGAAGACAAGGCTCCATTCTTCTCTCCAACCTCCCAACATTCTCTATCTTCTTCTCAACCTCTCCATCTCTCACCATTCAAACTTACCAGACAATCTCATAGCCATTGATCTTTGCTAGCCAGGATTTTGCTTGCAAAAAGCTATAAAAGGACTACTGGGTCTTTGAAATCACAAAGAAGCTTTCATACAGGAAAATTATAGCCAATTTGCAATAGCATATCCTTCTAGTATTCATAGCATTCTAGCATCATAGCATAGCATAGAATCATTCCATATCATGGCCTATTCACCTCATATCATAGCATCCATAATTCACAGCCCCTGTGCATAATCTACAACCCCTGTGCATATCTGTATTAGCATTTTCACTCCACCAGCATATAGGATAGAAAAGCTCTTTCCTTTGCATACTCGTTCTATAGGTTGCCATTCGGAGAAGCTTTGCTTACACAATTTGAGAGCAGTAGCTTCAAAAAAATCCTTGGAGATAGAGGAAGATGGAACGACTATGAAGAAGCTCTGTTCATTTCCTTTAAATTCAATTTATTTACCTTTCTTCAGTTTAATGTTTCATTTGTGTGTTTTTATTGTTTTACTTTGATACTAACATATTTATCACACTTTTTTTGCGCCCATCGTGGGGCTCTTGCCCCTATTTTAACATCTTTTTGCAGGTTCTTATCGATAGGTCACGGCTAAAACAGCGTATTAGCGCAATAAACACGCTTCAAAAAAATTTACACCCAGTTTAGCACCCGTGATTCATCCTACAATGCCCGTGATTCATCCTGCAGTGCCCGTGATTCATCCTGTAGCACCCGTGACTCATCTTGCAACGCTCATGATTCATCCTACAACGCTTGTGATTCATCCTGCAGTGCTCGTAATGTCTGTTATAGCACACTTCTAAAAAGGATGCAATTGTAATCTATAACTTAAATATAATTTGACTGAATCCGACGTGACCACGGATAGTAAGAACTCTAAAGGAATGAAGCAATCCTAGGATAGTCACATAATTTAAAATTAAGCAATCTTAGGATAGTCACTTAAATGGAATGAAGCAATCCTAGGATAGTCACTTCATTTATTTATTTATTTTGGGACTAAAAAGAACTTCATGTTTTTGTGAAGCAATATCTTCACCTAGCATAGAAAACTATTTATTTGGGCTTAAAAGTGAACTCTTGCTTGCTTTGATTTAAACAGTGATAGGCCTATGCTCTCCCCTTAACTGGGTGATCAAAATGCCAAACTCATCTATTTTATTTTATGCAATTTTAAGCTTTCATAATACCTTTTAGAGAGCCTGCTCTTGTGGGAAAAAGTACTCACCCAAGAGGAAAGACTCAAGTGGGTTCAAGCCAAAGCCAAGCTATTCCACCCCACTATAAAATTTAAAGCAAAATTGGGGGAACCCTCTTTTGACAGTAGTGTGCAAGATAACCATCCCCAAAGCCTTTGTTCTAAAGGTAGGGAGGTCTCTTGAGGGAGTATATCATTTGCTGCACCAAACAAAAATCCTTACTACGAACTTAGTGTAGTATCCAAATGAAGTCAGTTTCCGAACATCATAATAATCATAGTGCAGGGGAGGGAAGAATCTACCCCCAAGATACTCACCATATAACTGCCAGGAGCTGTTTGCTCAGGGGATCTGGTATCCACTTTTGTCACTCTAAGTACGCACCTAGAAAAGACAAAAACACGGGCGCCCTTTCGGGGGTGACATGGCTGTGTGAGTCGATGCAGTTTTAAGATGTGGGCTATTGATTACTATGATGACCTACTTGAAAACTAAGAGTGAGTCTGTTTGATCTATCTATCATGTGTAAAACCTATTAAAACAATTTTTGAAAAACATTTTGGTCATACACTTGATGTTTAGCATAGTACTTAAAACAACTATTGTACAATTTGCTTGATGTGTTTTCAATACATTAATTCAATAAAGATCATCCAAAATTCATAATTACATTGATTACTCTCATGTTACAAAATTGGAAATCCATGACTTTTGTTAAGAAATCCATTCTCAAACGGATCAAAAAGCCAAAGAAACCCCTTAGCTATAGGAAACTATTGAAGAAAAGATGATTCTTGTACCAAAGTCGAAAGGTTTTACTTGAACATAGAAACTTTATCCATCAATATCATGATTGTGTTAGAGGTTTCACTGATGATTATGCTATAGAACCTTTATACTCACAAGCTTTCTTTCAAAGAAGAGCCCTTTCTCAAAGGCACAACCATAGTCAACGTATTCATTTTTGTTATATTCCCCAACCTGCAATTGAATATTCTACTTGTCCAAATCAATTTCTACAATAGAGAACTCAATCACATTAGGCATTCATCACAAAATCCATCCTTTTACGAAGCTATGATCAAAACTTCATAAAGTGCAAAATCATTCTTTTCTTGATCTTTTGCTTAAATTCCCGCCAACAGGATTTCCATCCTTTCAATTAGGCAACAACACAAGCTAAAGGTTAGAAATCTTTGAAGTCATAGAATCTTCATTCTATCCTGACTTTCATATCTATCATAAATTGGACTATTTCATTCTTTTGATCAAAAGTGAGTAGAATTTGGAACAAAGCTTAGGCCTATCTTCATGAGATCTCGAAAACACATGGAAAAAGATGAAGGAGAAACCACTACAAGCAAAATGGGTGACCATAATGAGAAAGAAGAGGATACATTTAATATTGATGAATTAATAGAAGAAAAGCTTCAAGAAGCATAGCAAGATCCCCAATTCCATACTCTTATGGAAAGGATTTTAGAATGAAACAAAGAAAGATATTTTCTTTCATTAGCTAATCAAGGAGCTAAGTTACTTTACAATTTTGATATAGAAGGGATTAAATAGAATCTTGAAACTCCTCCTAATGACTTTAGTGCCCTTACTCAACAGGTAAAAGAATTACAAGGGAAAATAAAGGAGATGCAAGGGGGTACAACAAAGAAGTATGTTTTGGAAGACATATCTCCTTATCCATTCGATAGGAGTCTTCAAATGATCCCTTTTCCAAAACATTGCGAAATCCCTAAATTTGATACATACAATGGAAAAACTGATCCCATTGAACATGTGAGGGATTTCTGAAATATGAGTCTAGAATTCGCTTATGACGATACCTACCGAATGTGTTTTTTTCCATGAAGTCTGGGTGCACAATCCATGGAGTGGCTTTCCAAGATCACTCCTCCCATCAAAACCTTTGAGGAGTTAATAAATTAGTTTATATCACAATACTCCTACAACATCCAACACCAGATAACAATGCTTGATTTTTGTAAAGTGAAACAAAAAGTGGGAGAATCCTTCACTACGTTTTCGCAAAGGTGGAGAAGGTTGTTTGCATGATATTCCCGTCCTATTCTTGAAAAGGAAAAAATGGATATCTTCATCAATAGCCTAGATCAAGAATTAAGTTACAGGCTTAATCTTCATTGTCCTCATAACTTTGAAAAATTGATTGAAAATGCAATCACCATTGAAGAGGCCTTGGTTAAATGAGGAGTGAGAAAACTTGATAATCCAAGTTCATCCAACCAAAACAACAATGATAAAACAAGGTTTTGGAACAGAAATAAAAATGTTGTCAATGATGGTATAGTAGATGCAAATAATCTACGAACAAGACCATCTATCTTCAACCTATCAAGTAGTCCACGAAACAATCAACAAGCAAATACCAACCAAAAAGGAAACAACAATCAACAAGGACAAAACTCCAAGCAAGAAAGCATGACCAATCAAAACACTAAGGATAATCGTGGTAATTTCAATAACAATCTTGGCAATACCCAAACATCAAATCTGTCCAGACCTCCATTCTTTTCAAATCGAAAATTTTTTACCACTTTGGGTCAATCTCTTGAGTCTGCTCTCAAGGAGATTCTTGATAATAAGGTTATCACCTTACCACCACAAAGAGATTATGAGCCACGAGTCAAACCACCATCATGGAATGACTCGTATTATTGTAATTATCATCAATGTAACGGTCATAGAATGAATAATTGTCAAGCTTTGCGAAATCTGGTACAAGATTTAATTGACAATGGCACCATTACAATTGAAGCACATCATACCAATGACGATAATCAAGCATTCAAAGATCCTTTACCGAACTATCAAAAGGGGGAAACATCAGATACCAAAGCAAAAAGCATAAATAATGTTGATGACAACATAATCCGCCATATTTATATAGATGTTCAATGGGTTAATGTTATCAAAATCAAGGAAAAACAAGAATATCAACAGGTTAATGTGACTATGAGAGGAAAAGAAAAGGTTGTTTTAAAAGGAAGTTCATCTAAGACAGCTATTCCTTCTCTAAATCATTATAATCTAGTTGATCAACTGAGGAAAACATCAGCTCAAATCTCCATCCTTGAACTTCTCAATATATCCCCCATACACAAGAATATTTTAGAAGAAGCTCTTGTAAACACAACTGTCAACACTAATCTGGATGTAAAAAAAATTCAAGCCATTGTGGGACATTTTTCTTCACCCACTTGTCTTTCATTTTCTGAAAGAAGATGATGTTTCCATGACACATCCACATAATTCATTGCTCTATCTTGAAGTCATGATCCATAAACACCGAATTAGACATGTTTTAATAGATGGAGGAGCCGGTTTAAACATTTGTACCTTAAAGCTAATACATGCCTTAGGAATATCAAAAAATTCCATTGATCCATGAAGGAAAATAACTATCAAGGCCTATGATGATGAAGAAAGAGCTTCTAAAGGACTAATAATGCTACCTATCAAAGTGGGACCTATTGTGAAAAACACATTTTGTCAGGTTCTAGATCAGGATCTTTCCTATAACATACTTTTGGGTCATCCATGGATTCATGATATGCAAGCAGTACCATCAATGTACCATCAATGCCTCAAGTTTCCATATGATGGACAGGAAATAACTATACAAGCTAATTACAATAGCACCGAAACTTGTTGAAATCTCCAAGCAACTCAAGACGCCTTTCTGCCACATAATAGGGAGGCTCTTGTTGTTTCTTCTTCCAATCTACAAGGACAATTACAAGAACTAACAAAGAATCTTGATACTAAGATAAATTTTAAAGACAAAGGAGTAGGCGAATATTCGCTATCTCTTTCTAGCTTACCTCCTTCTCTAAGGTCACATGGTCAACCAAGCTTATCAAATCAAAAGATTGCAACAGCCTCTACATCCCAAGCTTTTGTGCTAATCACAAAGTTTGATGGACAATTCATTAAAGCCAAGACCACTGAGGAAGAAGCTGAAGATAGGGACATCCTAAGTTGGCTATACAAAGATGAATATGAATCTCTCTTGCACGTTAAGTTACCTACAAAACAATATGGTAAGGGGTATGCTATCATGTAGAAAATGGGCTATGAAGGAAATGGTCCTATAGGGAAAAGAAGAGAAGGAATCATGGAGCTAATTCAACCTATTTCGATACATCCAAATAATAAAAAAGGATTGGGATATGGTAAGGATACGAAAGAGTCAATCATACAACAAGCACAACAAACTCATGAAGGAGAATCAATTTCAGATAAACATCATGAAGATGTCACTCTACAAAAACCTTACGGATTAGTTTTTCAATTGCAGAATGGTTCAGATACTGATTTTAATGAATATGAATGGGACACCATTTATAATGATGAATTTTGGAGAGACAAACAAGTTGATACCATACACAAATATACACCCGTACTCATACAAGGAGAAAGCTCGAGAACACAATCACTTGAATTTGATTTACGATATAACGATGACTCAACTGAGGACGATTCAGATTTTCACAAGATTGATAATCGACAGGAGGATACCATCATAGACCTTGTCTATCATGAAAATGACAACCAAATCATGACTTTGATAGCTCAAGATCTTACCCAACCTAATGATCCCATGCCTTTAGTTTATCCAAAACTTATTGATTGGGACAATGATGCACCTATCCATATCCCTACATTTCATGATGATGAGGACATTATAAATTTCCTTTGTTCCCCTAATGAGGAAAACAATTGTTTCATCCAAGAATTTCATACTCACGATTTTGATAGGGAGGGTGTCAAGTCTCTTAGCTGCAAAATAAATGAAATAAAAGATGGATCTATCGGTGAAAACTAAAAAAATGGCAGTGGTAGATTGCAACAAGAGAAAAACAAAGAGAGAATTTGATAGTGAAAACCTTTCTGAGGCACTGAAGGATGAGAAACTTGACACTCTTCCCAAGAATTATCATAAAAGATCTTCTATTTTGATCGAACCAACAGAATCAATCAACATAAGTATAGTAGAGCAGCCAAAAATCTTGCAAATTGCAGCATCATTAACAGTTGAAGAAGCACTGAAATTCATGGAGTTCTTGAAGGAGAATCAAATCAACTTTGCTTGGTCATATGCTGATATGCCAAGGTTAGATCCTAATCTGATAATGCATCATTTATCTATAAACGCAAGGGCAAAACCTATGAAGCAAAAACTCAGAAAAATGCATCCACATGTTGCGTTATTGGTTAAAGAGGAATTAAAGAAGCTTTTAGATGTTGGATTCATTTAGACTATTGACTATGCAGAATGGATTTCCAATATTGTACCTATTTCAAAGCTAGATGGAAGGATTAGAATTTGTATAGATTTAAGAGATTTGAACAAAGCTTGTCCCAAAGATGACTTCCCTTTGTCGAACATAGATATGATTGTTGATTTAACTGCTGGCCATGCAATGTATTCATTAATGGATGGATTTTTAGGATACAACTAGATAAAGATTGCACCAGAGGATCAAGATAAAACAACGTTTACATTCCCTTGGGGTACCTATTGCTGGAACGTAATGCCATTTGGGTTAAAGAATGCAGGAGCCACTTATCAAAGAGCAATGACGACAATTTTTCATGATACGATGCATACATTCATGGAAGATTACATTGATGATCTCCTTGCCAAATCCAACACAAGAGAAGGACATCTTGAAATCTTATCAAAAATCTTTGTCAGAATAAAGAAGTTCAATGTTCGACTCAATCCAAAGAAATGTGTCTTTGGCGTTACATCTGGAAAACTCCTAGGATACATTGTTTCAGAAAAGGGCATAGAGGTTGATCCAGAAAAAGTACAAGCTATAATGGACATGCCGCCACCATGAAATATTAGTTAGCTTCGATCATTGCAAGGATGACTACAATCCATCAGGCGGTTTATAGCTCAATTGGCAGACAAAAGCTTACAATTTACACATTTATTGCATAAAAATGTTCCATTTAAATGGGAAGAAAAATGCGAAGCAACATTTAATCAGATCAAGCAATATCTTATGAACCCACCAGTTTTAATTCCACCTGTTCCAGGAAATCCACTCATACTTTACATTTTAGCAACAAAAGTATCCTTGGGAGCATTACTAGCACAAGAGGATTCTACAGGCAAAGAAAGAGCCATATACTATATTAGCAGAACTTTAACAAGTCATGAATTAAACTACACTTTCATTGAAAAAGCTTGCCTGGCAGTGGTGTTTGCTTCTCAAAAGTTGCGACATTATATGTTGGCTCATACAGTTAAGCTGATAACCAAAATTGATCCACTAAAATACCTTTTAAGCAGAGCTACTTTAATAGGAAGACTTGCAAAATGGGTAATGATTTTAAGTGAGTTTGACATTCACTATGTAGATCGAAAAGCTATTAAAGGATAGGTCATCGCAGGTCAGTTGGCAGAAGCACCTTTACAAGAAGAAAATCCAATGTACATTGAGTTTCTTGATGCAGACGTCTTCACAGCAATAATTAAGAACTCATGGACATTGTACTTTGATGGATCTTATACGCAACATGGCTCGGGGTAGGGATTCTTTTTGTCACGCCTGAAGGACATACCATTCCACAATCACATCGGTTGATGTTTCCTTGCACAAATAACATAGCTGAATATGAGGCATTGCTCATAGGTATAAAGATAGCCTTGGAATGGAAGATTACAGAGCTACAAGTCTACGGTGATTCACAACTTGTCATTAATCAAATCAATGATGATTATCAAACTAAAGATGATAAGTTGCTACATTACAAGAACATGGTGGATGATTTTAAAAAGTATTTTGTGTCAATCAAGTTTTCACAAATCTCAAGGATTGATAATAAAGTTGCAGATGCAATGGCTACAATTGCTTCCTTATTACAATTATCAGAAGATCAAACCAAGCATGAATTCTTGGTGGAACAATTGTTTTCTCCCGCCTATGATAATCCTGAGACCCAAGTCATATGCCATTTAACTGGTTCTGATTCACCTTTATATGGCAAGACTTATACCTATTTGAAAGATAATATTTTACCTCTAGATTTATCCCAAAATCAAAAAAAGAATTTCATACGTCACTCATCCCATTATACCTTGATCACCGATATCCTTTACTGACGTGGTATTGATGGTACACTCCTTTAGTGTCTTGAACGTGACGAATCTGAAAACGCTTTACAAGAGGTTCATGGTGGTATTTGTGGAACTCATTCAAGTGGTCTGACCTTAGCCAAGAAACTTGTTAGAATGGGATATTATTGGCCTACCATGGAGCGAGAATCTTTTACTTTTTTCAAGAAATGTTCTAAATGTCAGATTCATGGGAATCTTATTCATGCACCTGCATAGGAACTGCAACCTTTCACTCTGACATGGCCTTTTTCTCAGTGGGGACTAGATCTTGTTGGAAAAATTCATCCTTCATCATCAAATCGACATAAATTCATCATCACAACTACAGAGTATTTTACAAAATGGATCGAAGTTGTTCCTTTGACGACCGTGACCGGTAAACAAATCTCTTCATTCATCCTAAATTATATCATTTGTAGATATGGAATTCCTAATTCTATCATTACTGATAATGGGAGGCCTTTCAAGAATCAGGATGTTGACGAACTTTGTGAAAGATTTCACATCCAACATAGGTTCTCTACACCTTACTGTCCACAAGGAAATGGTCAAGTAGAAGCTTCAAACAAAACAATCTTGAAGATCTTGAAGAAGATAGTAAATGATGTCGTTCGTGATTGGCATGTCCAATTAAATCCAGCTTTGTGGGCATACAGAACTAGTATTCGAACACTAACAGGAGCTACCCCATATGCCTTGGTCTATGGAGTAGAAGCAATCTTACCACTATAGGTTGAAATACCTTCGCTTATGGTCTCACTCAAGGGATTGATAAATGATGAGGACTACAAAGTATCTCATCTACAAGAGTTAGAACTGTTAGATGAAAGACGTCAACATGCAGTTGACCATTTGAAGGGTTATCAACAAGTTATGTCTCGTAGCTACAATCACAGAGTTAAACCACAGACATTTCAAGTAGGCGACTTAGTCTTGAGAGAAAATCCACGTAATCAACAAGACAGAGAAAAGAAAGGAAAATTTGAACCAAATTGGCTTGGTCCATTTGTCATCATTGCAGCATACAGTTCTGGGGCATATCAGTTATCTACATCAGAAGGGGACCTATTTGAAGAACCAATCAATAGCATTCATTTGAAAAAGTTCTATGTCTGAATCATCAAGACTCAAAAAATCAAAAAAATTAGAAAAAGTCCTAAAAAAAAGCCTATAAAAAAAAAGTCCTGAAAAAATCCATAAAAATCAGAAAAGGTCCTAAAAAAATCATAAAAATCAGAAAAGTCCTGAAAAAGTGCAATAAAAACAAGTGGTGAAAACCTAGAAAATAGGCGCTACTTGTGATCAAAATAGGCTCCTTCATCTATTAGCTTACGTCTTGCATTCACTTACGACATCATCCATCCATATCTATCATTTGTACATATCTTTCATATCCATATCATATGACAAGAATCCTTGTATTTTATCATGGCTTGATGAAATTTTTACATATCCATAATCTTTAGGTTGCGTTTACACTGAGGGAAAAAAGCAAAAACATAGACTGAACAAGAGAGGGGCAACAAGCTTTTCAAACGTCACAAACAGACACAAGACGATTTGCCAAAATGCAACAAACATTGCCGTATCAAATCAATCACAGCATGCTTATTCAATATCAATTTTCATCAAACAACATGGTCCAAACAACATTAAATCAAAAGCAAACATCAATGTTGACAACCAACTTGGATGATCTTAATCTGAATAATGTTTGAAATATTTTAGGCAAGATTTGAATGGTTGTTTGATTTTCTATCATATCTCTAGAGCAATTCAATGATGTACTGAACTAGAAAAGCAAGCAAGGAGTATGATTTTTCTTTGTTTGTTGTTTGTGAGAAAATCATTAGTACTATGAAAATTGGTCACGAGACATGCTCTACTAAGTATCATTGATGAAATTTCAGAATTTGCATGGGAAACAGGTTAACTCTTGTCTGTTTATGCAAGAAATACTCAGGTCATCTCGGTTCAATTATACCTAGATGCTTGTATTAACTTGTTATATCAAAATTCATGAAAGCAATACTCAGGTCATCACTAGTGCTAACATACCCTTTGATGCTTGTATTAACTTTCAACATTTCAATGCTCTATGATGACACAAAAAGCACAAATAAGCTCTTAGAATGGCAATATTGTATAGATACCTTGCAAGGTTAGTATAGATTACATTCATTTTCAAATTTGCATTTTGCATTTATGGATTCTTTCAAAAGCTGGAAAAGTATCAAATGTTTCATGTCTTCCCAATAAAATGACTGAGTACATTTTGACATTCACAAAAACATCATTTCATACATTTTTCATACATATTTGCATCAAAAAATCATAAAAACAAAGCATACATTATAATCACAACATTCATAAGCATTCATAAATTGTATCATCCATCATATTCATACAATCATTCATCAATAGATTTCACTCATCTCATAAATCATGCATACATATACATCATAAGCATAAAAATTGAGAAACCATCATATCATAAAACATCATGCATATATAGAAAATCGAACCATTCATCATAAATCATCGCTGCATTTCATATATCTCGAAAATGAATGTCAAAATGTACAAAGATTTCAACTATACATGATATAACATCATAAAAAATGAGATCATCTCAGGGTGTATACAAATGTCTCAACAGAGTATCACTAAAACATCATGTAAATGCACTAGGCAGTGTTATCCTCTAATGGTGCTGGTCTAGGACCTATCCCACCTACACCTAATGGACCTGCTCCACCTATCCCTGCTAGCCCTCCTGGAGGTAATGGCTGTGTCATACCCCTGCTAGTGGTCTGAGAGTGACTATGAGTAGACCGAGACTGTGTATAACTCTCCCTCCGCTCAAGTGGCACCACATCATGATACCTGTTCCTATAGAACTCTACCTCCTGGGTGGCTCTGGTCACCTCTCTCATCATGTCACCAGGCAAGGTACTTTTTACTACTCTTTGTAGACTATCAGCTAGAGCGATGGCCTGCTCACCCTGTTGTCTGGTTGTATCTCTCTTAGCAGTAACTATCGTCAACTGTCCCTAAAGCTATGTAATCAAGGCCTATGCTTGTGCTAGATGACACTGTAAGCTCTGCACTGTACTATGCAAAGAAGATATCTGACTCAACACCACTAGATCTACTGAAGATGATGGATCCCTATGTCTCATATGTGGTCCACCTCTACCACCTCTCCTACCACCTCTATCACCACCTCTATCACCACCTCCCCCACTCTCCTCATCATCACTATCTCCCTCTGACTCATCATCACTACCTCCACTCTCCTCATCATCATCATCTCCCTCAAAATCATCACCCTCTGAAGTTGTCTCTCTCTGTCATCTCTGACCGCCTCTTTGTGGTCTCTGTACAACAACTGGAGCAATAGGCTCATCAGGATCAAACAATCGTGGTGCAAGATGCTCTACCATATACTGACCATACTCCAATGTTGTCCCTTCATCAATAATATCTGCTCAGTAATCCCACATCTATGCTCCTAAACTAGTGAACTCTACCACCGCCACCTCATAAGAAATCTGTGGACCCCACACTACAATCTCCTGCTGTCGCTGTGCATAAATATCAGAACCCATAGGCATACCCTGAGGCTAACCATACTGTCGATACACTCGTCCAACAAGAAATCTCTCAATAATCCATGAAGTACGGCCAATAAGATATCTGGAAGTAAAAACATAGGGCATCTCCCTCACATCCACTGGCCATACCTCACAATCTACATATGGCCGCCAGCATACTATATCAAGATCATCTAAGAGACGCTGCCAATGATCTAGTTTTCCCAATCTCGGCTAAGCAATAATATTGGTATATCCCCATCTGTACAATCGACCGACAGGTCGTCATCCATGAGTCAACGGTCGCATAATGGAAAAGTGCTCCCATGCCCATATCTGTAATAACAAACACCCAACAACAAAACTTTGGCCTCTACTGTATACAATATGATGTAACTCATCATACAAATGTGCAAGCATGCATGACCCCCATGCATACCGTGTACCCTCCATCACCATCCTCTCCAGAAGACAACCCCACCAAACTATGAACCCCTTTGACCTATGGTCGGGGCACAAAACACCTCCAATGAAACCTGCAAGTACATATGGTAGGGGTGCATATGAATCTGTCATCTCTCTCCATGGGATATAATATCCTGCAATCTCATCATCTCCGAATATCTATCTCAAAGCATTCGTACCTCCAACCTCTTGGACAACGAAACTCACTATCTCTCCCATAACTGGAATCTGCAAGATGCGATACACATCCTCTGGAGTCACAGTAATCTCTCCAGTCGGTAAGTGAAAGGTGTTTGTATCACTATGCCACCTCTCTGCAAGTGCTATCAATAAAGCTCTGTTGAGATGCACCTCAGGCATCTCAAGTAATAAAGTCAAGCCACATGCCTTGATAATATCTCTATCTGCCTGTACCAGCTGTGGAATCAATGTCCATGTACTCGGGAATGTCTCCCGTAACTGCAAAATGCCCAATCTCTCCTGTTGAAACATCATCATGACAGAAAAATCAATATCAAGTCATCACGATTCATCAATTAAACATATCAATCAAACTATTTGTTTTTCATCATCATGGAAAGCAGATAATCAAAATCATGTTTGTTTTTAACAACTTTAGAAGCAAACATATCAATCAAACTATTTGTTTTTCATCATCATGGAAAGCAAATAATCAAAATCATGTTTTTTTTTAACAACTTTAGAAGCAAACATATCAATCAAACTATTTGTTTTTCATCATCATGGAAAGCAAATAATCATAATCATGTTTGTTTTTAACAACCTTAGAAGCACACATATCAATCAATTGATCATTTTTCATCATCATGGAAAGCAAATTTATCAACATCATGTTTGTTTTTAATAACTTCAAAAACAAACTTATCAATCTTATTTGTTTTTAAAAACTTTAAAAACAAATTTATCAGCTATTATTTGTTTTCCAACAACTTTGGGAACAAATTTATCACTCACAACAACATTCAATCAAGGGCGCTACAGAAAACATCATGGGCACTACAGAATTCCTCAAGGGCGCTACAGGATCATGGGCGCTACAGAAAACATCACGGGCGCTACAAAAAACCTCATGGGCGCTACAAAATCATATGCACTATGGAAATTATCAATGGTGCTATGAAAATAATTAAGGGCACTAAAATACACTCTTTCACAATCAAAACATGGATACACGTGCTCCAAACGGAAAATTTTCAAAAAGCAAAAGTTTAATGGGGTACATACCATAGGTCCATAATGCGTCGGCCGCCGATGTCATCGGATGCGCTCGAAACAGTGCTGGTGAATCGGAAGTGCCATCTTTTTCACTCCAAAGCCCAAAATTTACAATTTTTACTAGGTTAAAATGGAAAATGACATTTTTAACCTATTTAAAAGAAAAATTGGGGCATTTTAACACATTTTTATCATAGCAGGGGCAATTTTAGTCATCAATTTTTCATCTCACATCTTTTCAAGTCATTTTCTTCATACCATAATTTTCAAACGATGAATTGACATCTTTAAAATCATAAAAATTGAAAAATTTCAAAAAATCTAAAAATTCACAAAAATCAAAATCTTATCAATTCATTGTTCGAGGGGGCATATACCTATCAACATTCGATAGTCAACATTTGGGGAAAATTTCAAAATTATTTGATGCAATGCGTAAAACACATCACTTCAAAGAGGGGCAAAATGTATACACCTAAAAATGGTCACATCACAATAGTCTAGTAATTAATTAAATATTTTTAATATTTAATTAAATCTCTGAATTCGATCTACGTATAAATAAATCTAAATCATTTATTTATATTGTTCATTCTTTCATTTTGATTAAATAAATAAGTTTATTTAATCATCTTTTCTTATTCATTTCTTAATTAATTAAATAAACATTATGATTTATTTATATTAACTATCAATAATCTTGACTTGAATATTTTATTCAAATAGCAATTAAATATCTCAAAATATTTAATTAATTCTTCTAAAGTCACATCATAATTAAATATTCCAAAATATTTAATTAAATCTTCTATAGTTCTAAAATAAAAAATCAAACTCACATAAATGAAATTAAATAAATTTATTTATTTAATTAATTTGGGGATTATTTTCAACAACCGTGAAACAAACTTCCAAAACAGAAAATTAATTTCTCTGTTCTTGTGCAAGCTTGTTCCTGTGGGTTGAAGACAAGGCTCCATTCTTCTCTCCAACCTCCCAAAATTCTCCATCTTCTTCTCAACCTCTCCATCTCTCACCATTTAAACTTACTAGACAATCTCACAGCCATTGATCTTTGCCAACCAGGATTTTGCCTGCAAAAAGCTATAAAAGGACTGCCAGGTCTTTGAAATCATAGAGAAGCTTTCATATAGGAAAATTATAGCCAATTTGCAATAGCATAGCCTTCTAGTATTCATAGCATTCTAGCATCATAGCATAGCATAAAATCATTCCATATCATGGCCTATTCACCTCATATCATAGCATCCATAATTCACATCCCCTGTGCATAATCTACAGCCCCTGTGCATATCCGTATTAGCATTTTCACTCCACCAGCATATAGGATAGAAAAGAACTTTCCTTTGCATACTTGTTCTATAGGTTGCCATTCAGAGAAGCTTTGCTTACACAATTTGAGAGCAGCAGCTTCAAAAAAATCCCTGGAGATAGAGGAAGATGGAACAACTCTGAAGAAGCTCTGTTTATTTCCTTTGAATTCAATTTATTTACCTTTCTTCAGTTTAATGTTTCATTTGTGTGTTTTTATTGTTTTACTTTGATACTAACATATTTATCACACAATATGTTTCCAAGCAAGGTTGTGTCATGTGAACGAAAAGGAAAACAAAAGAAAGGGAGTTTCCCCCCAGAAAGGAACACACCAAACACATAAGGGATCTATGGTTTTGGGGTTAGTATGTTCGTTGCTGCAATGTTTTTATTAAAGAGCTCAGTACTGTCATCATTCCCCAAAGCACATAGAACTAGAAGAATGACACAAATGGAGCAAAAATAAAAGAAAAATGAATTTCATTTTGGGTCAACATGGAAGAGACATAGGGTGTCTCAATGCTTTGCATCATCCCCAAAAGGAAAACACAAGCGAAATAAAAATGAAAAGGTAAAAAAAGGAAAAAAATATTTTTGGTCAACATGAATGAGACATTTCAGTCTCCATGCCTTGCGTCATCCCCAAAAGGAAAAGCACAAGAAAAGACAAAGTAAAAAGGAAAAGGGACCGATTGGGTCAACATGAAAGAGACATAGGGTGTCTCAATGCTTTGCATCATCCCCAAAAGGAAAAAAAAAAAAAAGTGAAAAAGACAAGGACCTTTTGGGTCAACATGGAAGAGACATAGGTTGTCTCAATTCTTTGTGTCATCCCCAAAAGGAAAACACAAAATAAAGAGTGAAAAGTATAAGGACATTTTGGGTCAACATGGAAGAGATATAGGGTGTCTCTACGCTTTGCATCATCCCCAAAAGGAAAAAAATAAAAGAAAAAAAGAAAAAGGGAAGGCACATATAGAAGAAGAGAGGTACAAATAGAAGAAGTGTACGGCGAGAGATAAAACATTAAACACACGATACGGGGGAACACAATATGCACATACAAGAAAACTAAAAGTAAAAGATAAATGTTAGAAGACTAGTAAGGTGAATGCAATTCAACCATTTAACAAGTCATCCACCTCCCAATCATGTTTAGTATAATGCGAGGGTGGTTGACTGTCCAAAGGAAGAATTGCAAGCGCCGAACTAGGAGTTGTACCAGGTTCTTCACTTCGTGGAGAGGATTTATCATTTAAGCCCATGGTAAATGAAAATAAAGAGTTTAAATCATTATGCACTTCTTCATCTATTTTGGCTATCTCTCCATCATCATTATCATCATCAAGATTGATGACAATAGGAGGACGAAGGGTGATATCCAAGGAAGGGTGTATTAAAAGTTGTGGTTGTTGGATTGGTTCATTTTGTTGTTGAAACTTGAAATATTTGTAAACCACTAATGGGATCACTTTCATTGAGTGAATCCAAGGGTGGCCTAGCCGCAAAAGAAATTGATCTGATTGTGGAATAATTGAAAATGTTACCTCAAAAGTTTTGGGTCCTATTTGTAAGGGGAGTACGATCGATTTGATCATAGGGCACACAAAACTAGTATGTGTTTTAATCCATGCATTTGGTTTATTATAGTCATCCTGATATAGATCATGTAATACTAGAAATTCTTCCGTGATCACATTTTCACCACAGGTGGGATCTATTAATATCCCATTGGGGGGCTTATCATAGATTCTTTCGGCTATGTAAAGAGGACCATCAGGAAGCTTTTGAAGTATATCTTTAGAAGAAAAAGTGATATCAAGATATTTGTTGGTTGGGCCCTTAGGAGGGATAACGTCTATCACACCCACAAGTTCATCCATAGGATTAACTTGGGTAACAGTTGGAGTTATATCATGTTCATTATTTGTATCAACGTTCATGACTTGAGGGTTTGAAGGTTCACTAGTCTTGACAAATGAAATATTGTGTTTAGGCATAAGGTTGGTGAAAATTTGTAAATTCTAGTTAGGGGGTGCAACGAACTTATTACCTTGATCATTATCACCTGCAATGGAAAAACAACCTGAATCAATGAGGTCTTGAACTAAGTGTTTGAGACGCTTACATTGTTCGGTGTCATGACCATTTTGGCAATGAAAATGGTAATAAGCACTAGGTTTAAAGGTGGGTGGTAAAGTTTTGGTGGTATCAATTGGATTGACGGTAGGTAAAGTGATCATTTGTTGCTGGAGAAATTGGTTCACTATGTTATGAAGGGTATCAAGTAAGGGAGTAAATTGTCTCTTCGGGTCCCCATAGGTATAAGGCACCGTTGCTTCAATAGCTACTACTTGACTTGGGATAGGTGGATTTGGTTGTGGTTGAGGAGTCTGATTGAACTATAAAAAGGCTCTATTTGGTTTGTGAAATTTTTGATTGTTGGTTTGATTGTTGTGTTCAGGCTTTTCAACTCGATTAGAGGTGGATTTTGAATCATGACTTGAAACTGAGTTATGCTATTCACACGGGGTTGTGCATACGTGCATGAATGAAGGGAATTTCATCATAGATAACTTATCCTGAAGGTTTGTGTGTAAGTTTTTGATAAAAAATTTCTGCAGATGTGAATCAAGAATTTTTACATCTACTTGAGCATACAATGACTGATAACGTGAAATGAAATTAGTGACTTTCTCATCAGCATTTTGTCTACAATGCATTAGGTCAGCCATGGTTTTTTTAGGGGTCATATGAACTTGGAAGTGACTTATGAAGGCATCCACCAATTCATTGAATGATCGGATGGAATGACTGGGCAAGTTGGAAAACCATTCTAATGTAGTTTCTTTTAGGGTCCTAGGAAAAAGTTTGGCTAAGAGTTTATCATCAAGGACAAAATCACTGCATAAAGTTGTATAAGCATTGACATGGTTAATAGGGTCTCCTTTACCTCCGTATTTCTCAAACCTAGGCATTTCTATTTCTTGTGGCATTTGTGTGCATAATATTTCTAAAGATAAGGGGCTACTATGAACATGGTATGTAGGTGGAGCATTTTGACTTTGGCTAATGGTGGAAAATTTTTTTTGCATGGATGAAATGGTATTAGGAAGTTGTGTAATGATGGGATCGAGGTAGGTGGTTTGTGGTGGAAGAGAAAATGGCGATGGAGTGTATGTAATGTTAGGGGAAGTGAAAGGGACACTAAGAGGAGTGAAGGTAGTGGAAGGGAATTGCGATACCACAAGAGAACTAGGAATGCTAGTTGGAATTGTGAAAGAAGGAGCCACATGACTAACTTGTTGCATAGTTGTTGTAATGTGAGGAGTGGTATAAGTTGGTATAGACGCTATGGTTGAAGGGGGGGAACATGAGGTCCTCCTTGGCTTACATCAATGTTTGTAGATGGGGAAATGGAGGAGGCATGTTTATTGTAAATCTCATAAATTTTCTTCATAACTTGTAAGCCATCATCAATTTCAATCAAATGATGAAGGTTTTCTATCATAGGTATGGCAGTGGTGGAAATTTTTTCAAGTGACAAGTCTTGTTGTAAGTGTGCAAAATTCTCATGGATATTAATTAATTTTTCTTGCGGGATGGAGTTGTTTTGTGTGTCAACATTCATGGGATGGAAAGGTGAAGGAATAGAAGTGGTATTTTCCATGCCTAATGCACCATTTTCCATAGTAGGAGTAGGAGCTCTTGAGATCCCAAGGTCCACAACAAAAGTGTTATCACAGGAGGCCATGAGTCTAGAACTTCATCTCACTAAATTATTATCAATGGGGCACCAAACACTCATACAAGTACCACAATAGGTGGGGTGAATCCAAATGCAATGAAATATAGTAGTTTTTAATTCAAATAAAAAAAATCTGCTATATGTAACCAACAAGTAACTACAGAAAATAGAAATGTAGGAAAATGCCAGAAAAAATTGTGTAAAAAATGCAGAGGGACTGATTCGTCCAGGGTGGCGAATGAGTCCTGGTATAAAAAATTTTGTGTGTATTTCAAAAAATTTAATGTGATTCTAATGCTTTTTAGAATGCAATAAAAGATGCAGATGCAGATTTTCAATTTTTTCAATGATATGCAATGCAAAAATGAAATCTAAATGAATCTTTTACTAATGCAATTTGAGAAATCCTAGAATGCAAAAACAAAAAAAAACCTTAATTGAATGTTGATGCAAATGTAATCTAGGATGAAATATTAAAATGAAATCAAAAATAATTTTTTTTCAAAATGTAGGTTCACCAAAATGAACCATAGATTTTGGCACCACAAGGCTCTCTAGCTCTTTTAGGGTTTTTCACTGAAAAGGAGAAAGGTAGGCCAAAAATGCTAATGGGTTCATTCAAATTATGTTATCTATGATATTGTTATGCCTAAATGAAATGATCTAAATGCAATTGAGTGATCTATATGACTGATTATGAATTTGAAACTAAGATTTAAGCTATGTTAGAAAACACAATGTGATATGCAAACAATGACCTATGAATGAATAAAATGAAAAACAAAAAGAGAATGAATGAATCAGAGTGCACATGGGAAATATTTGAGGAATTTGGAATGGTATAAATGTTGTCTAAAATTACATAAAATCAACAGTGGGACTCATTCGGCCAGGGTGGCAAATTAGTCTCGCTTTTGGTGAAAAACTATCGGGATCCAGAATATGACAAAACTTAGATTTTAAATCTTAAGGTGGGACTCGTTCACCACTAGTGGTGAATAAATCCTCTCCCAAAATTCTAAGAAATCAGGAGACAACTTTGCAACACCAGATTTGGAAATGTCTGCTTGTCGAGTTGTCAAAGTCAATTCTACAGGAAAGGAATAGAATACCTTCTCCAAGCTTAAAATATGATTTATTTGACTTGAATCACCTAGTTGACTTGTTGACCACTCTTCAACACCTAAATACTTGTTAAATCTGCACACAAAAGTCTGCAAACACACATGCAAGAGGGGAAAATGGTTGAGGGTTAGCAAATAGGGGTTTTCCTTGGTCAAACCCCACTTTAGTAATCAAACCTTTAATAAAATAATGAAATAAAATAGAATGATAAACAAATAACATGCAAATGTTATCAACTTACCAAACCATTGTTGATGAAAATATGAAGTTTTGTCAATGGATGCTCTTGAGTGCTTGATTTATTCTTGATTTGATGTTGTAAGATGCTTGAATTCTTGAATGTGATGTGAGATTGAATGCTTGAATGAATTGGGGTTGAAATGGATGTAAAAACACTTATTTATATATTCTTGTGCATTAGTAACCTGCTAATACCTCATCATAGGCCAACATCAAGTGATATTGAATAAAAAATCAAAAGGAAATTTAAAATATTTTGAATTTGGAGCCAAGGCAGACTCATTCGCCACCCATGGTGAATGGGTCCCACCTAGGACCTAAAATTGGGTGTCAGGAATTATCTTGCATTTAATGTTATTTGTCGGGTTTACATTCAAAAATACACTTAATTAAAGATTATAAGGGCATAAAGGGGTAAAATAAAGCATAAGAAAGGTGTAAATAGCGAAGTTGTGCCTAGAGAAGCATGAAATACTGTTACAAGACTTTACAACACTTCAAAATAGGACATGTTTAGTGATGAAAAGGTGATTTTTATATGAATTGTAATAAATAGATGGTGCAAGAGCACCTACACCACAAAGTCCATTTTTTATTATTTCAAAGTATGATGGGTTAGTGACTATTTTTTTTAGGTTTATTTTTGTCTAATAAGGTCTAAAATACCAATCTTAATGTAATTGGAACCATCTTGGGTCATTTGGGTCGAAAATGTATAGTCTTGCACCTAAGAATCCTTGTAGCCTCTTGAAGGCAAGTTCTTGAATTTGTAAATGGGAATGCTGAGAAAGAGTCTTAAAGTCATATTTTGGATAAAATAAGGGTGACTAAAAAAGTCCTAGGTCTTTAGAACAATAAATTTGCATGATAAAGCTTATTAAGCAAACCTTTGTTAAATACTAGTATTTATGGGCTCAATAAGGGTTTGTTGGTTAAAAGGTGGTTATGGGCGTTGAAGGGAGTTGGCCCTCATTTGAAATGTATTAAAAACATCATTCAAGCCTGAATGAGGTTTCAATGAATAACTTTTGAAGTTTTGATGCTCTGCACAATGCCAAAACTGTGAAATATCAACATTTTTTTGAATTTTCAATTCTTTTTTCCCTATGTACGGCTCAATACAGGCCTCCCATGTTTGGAAATTCATGAAATATTGTAGTGACAGGTATTAACTCAGTTCTGCATTGCTTTTGAGGCTCCTTTTGGTTGTTTTGATTAAGTGAAAACTCATTTCTTCTTGAACAGCCTATACAGACCAACAGGGTCTGAGTTTTAATTCAATTTTGCAATGGAGCCTTTCCTCCTACTGTGGTGACTTGTGAATTGGAGGAAAGGATTATAATGTTTTGTTTTAAAGTTTCTTTAACCATTTTAGTAGTGGCAAGGTGTCAACAGGGTTGGTGATGCTATCTTAGGCTGTGAAAGTAAGATTTTGGCTTAAAATGGAGGAAAGGATTATAATGTTTTGTTTTAAAGTTTCTTTAACCATTTTAGTAGTGGCAAGGTGTCAACAGGGTTGGTGATGCTATCTTAGGCTGTGAAAGTAAGATTTTGGCTTAAAATGGAGGAACCAAAGTGATTTTTTTGAGATCTATTGAGTCTAAAGTCTAGGTGAAGGTTTCTTATGTGTGTTAAGACCCTAAAAAACTTTTTTGATGTTTTGGTGAGGTCTGGAAGGCCTTGGAGTGGTGAGATGTTGAAAACCCTAGGTGTTTTTTAAGAAATTGAGGGTTTTTAGAAATCATGGCTTAGAGGTTGAGTTCTTGTCTAAAACCTATGAAATTGGAAGTCTTGTGACCTTTTTGGTGATTTTTGAAGAGATTTTGGGGTTAGGAGAAGTTTAAAAGGTAGTTTGTTTGTAAAACAGGGCTAATTTTGTAGCCTTTTTGCAAGGCAAATTGAAGGATCTCCAAGAAGTTGCAAATAAACCCTATATGTTTGGCTTGGGAAAGGTGTTGGGAGTATGAGTAGGTACTAGATTGATGATGAAATGGTCCTTAAGAGGTTTTCTTTAAGGGATAAGTCCATTTGATGAGGTTTGGAGACTAAAAACCTTGGTAGTGTTAAGGATTCCAAGGTGGCTGAATGTAATAGCATAAGTTGTTTTATTGAAGACTGATTGAATCTTCTCCACCCTGACTCTGCATCATAGTGGTATCAAAGCAGGGAGTATATTTGTTTTCATTTTGCAGGTAGAAGAAGAGGAAAGGTTGACAAGATGCCTCCAAAGAAGAATGATATGGCTAAAGAGATGAAGGAGATGAAGTAAAGGAATGTAAGAGAACTCAAAGACTTGGAAGAAAGAATCATAGCCTTTGAGACAAACAAGAGAAGGGATGTTGAAGAGAGTGATACAGAAGAAGAGGAAGATGAGGAGTTTGCATATGTGGAAGAAGAGCTTACTCCAGAGGATCAAAGAATTGCAAAGTTGTTGAAGGCAGTGAAGAGTGACAAGCCTAAGGTAAAAATTGATGTTCCTAAATATGGTGGTAGTTTAAATGATGAAGAACTACTTGATTGGATTGCTGCATTAGATAATCATTTTGAATGTGATGAAGTTCATGAAGAGAAAAGGGTCAAAATTGCAAAGACTAAGTTGTAGGGTCATGCTTTGGTATGGTGGGATTACTTTCAATCTGAGAGAAGGAAACAAGGAAAGTTAAGATCACATGATGGGACAAGATGATATCAAAACTGAAAGGTAAATTCTTACCCAAAGATCACCAAGTTCAAATGTATAAGAAATTGCAAAGCTTAAGACAAAAATAAATGGATATTAAGTTTTATACTGAGGAGTTTTATAAATTGAGTCTAAGGTCTAGTCATTACAAGAATGAAGATGAAAAAATTGCTAGATATATTGGTGGTTTGAGGCTTAATATACAGGATGAATTAGTTTTGGCTAACCCTAGGAGTGTAGAGGATTGTTATCAAATGGCTATCAGGGTGGAGGAGAAAATGAAGAGAAGGAAAGACAAAGTAGTTAGAGGCAAAGGTGGTCCTAGTGCAAGAGGAAAAGGAATACCTTCTACAACAAAGTAGCCAAGTGAATATCAGGAAGGATCAAACAAAGGTAAAGAACACAATGTTGATTCTAGAGGTGGTTTTGGTTTTAGAGGTAGAGGAAGGTTTGTACTAGTAGAGGAACTAATGATTTTGCAAGAAGGTGCTACACATGCAATGAGTTTGGCCATCCTTCATGGAAATGTCTTGAGAGGGTTGGTAGTTCACATAGTGGATACAAGAAGGTTGATAGGAGAGCACAATTGGTTTAGGAAGAGGAATGTGAAAGTCATTGTTCCACAAGTAAGAATGTAGATCTTGAGGTTGGGGAAATGTTGATGGTAAGAAAAACATTCTTGAAGGAAGTAAAAGAGGAAGCACATTTGCAAAGGAAAAGTATTTTCAAGACAAATTGTAAGTGCAAGGACAAGGTATATAGAGTGGTCATTGATTCTGGCTCAACTGAAAAATATGGTTTCTTGTGAAATGGTCAATAAGTTAGGATTGAAAAATATTCCTCATGAATTTCCTTACAAGATCTCATGGTTGAATAATGATCAATCTTTATTGGTAAATGAGAAGGTTGTTGTAGATTTTCAAATTGGTGATTATCATGATAGTGTTGTGTGTGATGTTCTTCCAATGGACTGTTGTCATTTTCTATTAGGCAGACCTTGGTAATATGACAAAGGGGAATTGTATGATGGTAGAATGAATACTTACACTATAGTTCAAGATGGTCACTCCTTTGTATTGACTCCCCTTGTTGAAGATGTTAAGGGAAAGGCTAAGGTCATTATGTGTGGCAAGGAGATGCCTGTAAATGTGATGAAAGAAAAAAAACATTCTGAAGTTGGCAACTATCCTAAAATTGAAAATATAAGGGTAGCTAATGAAAAGGTAAATACAAAGATAAAACAGGTAAGGACAGTGAGTCTGCATGATAGTGTGATGATAGGGAGCATTGAATTCCCTATGGTTGAGAATAGAGTTGAGAATCAAGCAAAATTTATAGGTGTAGGGGTGTATAAGCCTGGTTTAACAATGGTAAAGCAAGGTATAGGGATAGTGACTGAAGGATAGGGAAACCATAGCAGGAAAAAGAGTTGTAGGCATGAAAGTGTTAAGGAAAGGAAGAAAAAAAAAGTATCACTAACCAATGTTTGTATGCAGGTATAGGGTATCATGGACAATCCAATGTTGAGCAGAGAAATAGTGACAAGCTGACTGCACGTCTAAGATTAAAAGCAAGATCAAATGCTTATATGCATATATTGCAAAATGATGGAGGTTTAAGACAATTTGCAAGTCCTGTGTACATGAACCAATGGAGTGGGTTGATGAATCAATGGAACCTTCATGAAGCATGGAGACAGTGGAATCAAGGACAACTCATGAGGCCTGAGTTTCTTTTAGGGGGGGTGTATGGTGTAGGAGCACCTACACCACAAAGTCCATTTTTGATTATTTGAAAGTATGATGGGTTATTGCTAATGTTTTTAGTTTTATTTTTGTCTAATAAGGTCTTAAAGACCAATCTTAATGTAATTGGAACCATCTTGGGTCATTTTTTTGAAAACGTATATTCTTGCACCTAAGAATCCTTGTAGCCTCTTGAAGGAAAGTTCTTGAATTTGTAAATGGGAATGCTGAGAAAGAGTCTTAAAGTTATATTTTGGGAAAAATAATGGTGACTACATAAGTCCTAGGTCTTTATAACAATAAATTTGCATGATAAAGCTTATTAAGCAAACCTTTGTTAAATACTAGTATTTATGGGCTTAATAAGGGTTTTCTAGTTAAAAGGTGGTTATGGGAGTTGAAGGGAGTTGGAACTCATTTGAAATGTATTAAAAACATCATTCAAGCCCAAATGATTTTTCAATGAATAAATTTTGAAGTTTTGATGCTCTGCACAATGCCAAAACTGTAAAAGATCAACAATTTTTTGATTTTTCAATTATTTTTTCCCTGTGTACGGCCCAATACATGCCTCCCATATTTGGAAATTCATGAAATATTGTAGTGACAACTATTAACTCAGTTCTCCATTTCTTTTGAGGCTCCTTTTGGTTGTTTTGGTTAAGAGAAAACTCATTTCTTCTTGAACAAACTATACAAACCAGCAGGGTCTAAGTTTCAATTCAATTTTGTAATGGATCCTTTCCTCCTACTATGGTGACTTGTGACTCATAGGAAAGGCTTATATAATGTGTTTTTTTCAAGTTTCTTTAACCCTTTTAGTAGTGGAAAGTGTCAACAGGGTTGGTGTTGCTATCTTAGGTTGTGAAAGTAAGATTTTGGCTTAAAATGGAGGAACTAGAGTGATGTTTTTGAGATATATTGAGTGTAAAGGCCAGGTGAAGGTTTATTATGTGTGTACAGACCCTAAAAAACTTGTTTGATGTTTTGGTGAGGTCTGGTAGGCCTTGGAGTGGTGAGATGCTGAAAACCCTAGGTGTTTGTTAAGAAATTGAGGTTTTTTAGAAATCATGGATTAGAGGTTGAGTGCTTGTCTAAAAACTATGAAATTGGAAGTGTTGTGACCATTTTGGTGACTATTCAAGAGCTTGTGGGGTTAGGAGAAGTTTAAAAGGTAGTTTTTTTGTAAAACATGGCTAATTTTATAGCCTTTTTGTAGGGCAGATTGAAGGATCTCCAATAAGTTGCAAAGAAACCCTATGTGTTTGGCTTGGGAAAGGTGTTGGAGGTTTGAGTAGGTACTACATTGATGATGAAATGGTCCTTGAGAGTTTTTATTTAAGGAATAAGTCCATTTGATGAGGTTTGGAGACTAAAAACCTTCGTAGTGTTAAGGATTCCAAGGTGGCTGAATGTAATAGCATAAGTTGTTGTTTCATTGAAGACTGATTGAATCTTCTCCACCCTGACTCTACATCAATAGAGTCTAGAAGAGTGTAGAATTTTTTTACAACAATTCACAACACCTTCACAAGACATCAATTTTTGAATTTTAGTACATAAATATGCATGTTCAAGCCACATTACAATATAAAATAAGAGAAAAATAGACCAAACATCATGAAACAAGACCTAAATGGCCATAAAGATGACAAGGGGCCATTTTTCTATGACACAGCTATGAAAGAAAAATCCTTACGAGGGGTGATAGGTTCCATAGGTTCAGGCCAATAAGCTTCTAAAGATAGATTACCTTTAGAAGATAAAAACGGATTAAAGCCACTATGCTGTATGGTAAATATTTCATTGCCATGTGGAAACTTCAAACATTTGTGAACAACCGAAGGGACCGCTTTCATTGAGCAAAGCCAAGGGTGGCCTAGTCGCAAACAAAATTGATCCGATTGTGGAATAATTGAAAATGTTACTTCCAAATTTTTAAGTCCTATTTGTAAAGGGAGTACGATCGATTCGATCGTAGGGCATGCAAAACCAATATGTGTTGTAATCCATGTTGCTGGTTTATTATAGTCATCTTGATACAACTCGTGTAATACTAAAAACTCTTCTGTGATCACATTCTCGCCACAGACATGATCTATTAATATCCCATTGGTGGGCTTATCATAGATTCTTTCGGCTATGAAAAGAGGACCACCAGAAATATTTTGAAGTATATCATTAGAAGAAAAAGTGATATCAAGAGTTTTGTTGGTTGGGCCCTTAGGAGGGATAACATCTATCACACCCACAAGTACATCCATAAGATTAACTTGGGTAACATTTGGAGTTATAGCTTGTTGTTCATTATTTGTATCAATGTCATGACTTGAGGGTTTGAAGGTTCACTAGCCTTGAAAAATGAAATATTGTGTTTAGGCATGCGGTTGGTAAAGATTTATAAATTTTGGTTAGGGGGTGCAACATAATTATTGCCTTGATCATTGACACCTGCAATGGACAAACAACCAGAATCAATGAGGTCTTGAACTAAGTTTTTGAGATTCTTACATTGTTTGGTGTCATGTCCATTTTGGTGATGAAAATGACAATAAGCATTAGGTTTAAAGGTGGGTGGTAAAGGCTTGGTGGTATCTAGTGGTTTAGCGATAGGCAATGTGATCATTTGTTGCTGGAGCAATTGGTTCATTGTATTATAAAGGGTATCGGGTAAGGGATTAAATTGTCTCCTTGGGTCCCCATAGGTATAGGGAGCTATTTTTTTAACAATGACCACTTGACTCTGAATAGGTTGGGTTGGTTGTAGAGAAGGTAGATTGAACTATAAAAAGCCTCTATTTGGTTTTCTAAAGTTTTGCACATTATTTTTGTTGTTCTACTCAGACTTCTTAGCTTAGTTAGAAGTAGATTTTGAATCATGACTAGAAACTGAGGTATGATATCCATAAAGGGTTGTGCATAAATGCATAAATGAAGGAAATTTCATCATAGTTAACTTATCCTGAAGGTGAGTGCAAGTTTTCAATAAACATCTTTTGCAGATGTGAATCAAGAATCTTAACATCAACTTGAGCATACAATGACTGATAATGTGAAATGAAGTCAATTACTTTTTCATCATCATTGTGTCTACATTGCATTAAATCAACCATTGTCTTTTTAGGGGTCATATGTACTTGAAAATGACTTATGAACACATCCACAAGTTAATTGAACGGTTGGTGGAATGATTAGGTAGGTTTGAAAACCATTCTAATGTAGTGTCCTTCAAGGTCCTAGGAAAAATCTTGGCTAACAACTTATCATCAAGGACAAAATCACTACACAAGCCTATATAAGCATTGACATGATTAGTAGGGTCTCCTTTACCTCCATAGTTCTCAAACCAAGGCATTTCTATCCCTTGTGGCATCTATGTGCATAATATTTCTAAGGATAATGGACTACTATGAACATGATATGTGGGTGGAGTGTTTTGACCTTGGCTAATGGTGGAAATTTGTTGTTGCATGGATTAAATAGTATTAAAGAGTTGTGTAATGATGGGATTGGTGTAAGTGGTATGAGGTGGAAGGGAAAATGTATATGGAGTGTATGTAATGTGATTGGAAGTGAAGGGGACACTAAGAGGGGTGAAGGTGATAGAGGGGATTTGTGATGCCACAAGAGAAGTAGGAATGCTAGTTGGAATTGCAAAAGGAGTCACATGGCTAACTTGTTGCATAGTTGTGTTAACCTGATGAGTGGTATAAGTTGGTATGGATGTTATGGTTGAAGGGGGAGGAATGTGAGGTCCTCCTTGGCTTGCCACTATGTTTGTTGATTGGGATGGGGAAGGAGCATGTTTATTGTATATCTCAGAAATTATTTTCATGACTTGTAAGCCATCATCAATTTCAATCAATAAATGAAGGATTTCTATTGCAGGTATGGTAGTGGTGGAAATTTTTTCTAGTGACAAATCTTATTGTAAATGTACAAAATCCTCATGAATATTTATGACCTTTTCTTGCGGGATGAAATTGTTTTGTGTGTCAACATTCATTGGATGGAAAGGTGAAGGAATAGAAGTGGTATTGTCCATGCCTAATGCAACATTGTCCATACTAGGAGTAGGAGCTCTTGAGATCCCAAGTTCCACAATGAAAGTTCTATTGCAGGAAGCCATGAGTCTAGAACTTCGTCTCACTAAAGAATTATCAATGGGGCACCAAATACTCATACAAGTACCACAAAGGATAGGGTGAATGTAAATGCAATGTAATCTAGGAGTGCAAAATGCAAATAACATAAATTCTAAAAACTGAAATGGAGAAATAACAATAGAGAACAAAAATGGAGGAAATGCCTAAAAATGCAATCTGAAATGTGCAGGTGGATTGATTCGCCCAAGGTAGCGAATGAGTCCAACTATGAGATTTTTTTATGTTTTTCAAAAAATTTAAAGTGATTCTAATGCTTTTCAGATGCCAATTAAGGATGCAGATGTAGGTTTTCATTTTTTTCAATGATATGCAATGCAAAAATGAAATCTAAATGAGTCTTTCACTAATACAATTTGACAAACCCTAGGATGCAAAAACAAGACAATACCCTAATTGAATGTTCATGCAAATGAAGTCTAGGATACAAGATGTAATTAAAATCAGAAATGTAAAGTGTTCAATATGCAGGTTCACCAAAATGAACCGTAGCTTTTTTGGGTAGGGCTTATAGGCTTCTCTTGCACTCTTAGGATGTTTCACCTAAAAAGAGAGAGATAAACCCCACTTAAAAGATCTAGCTAGTTCACTCAAATTATCAAATGTATGATATTATTTAGACTAAATTGAATGACCTAAGTTCAATTGAATGATCTATTTGACTAATTATGTATGCAAAAACTAAGAATTATGCAATGTTGAAATACACAATGTGATATGCAAACATGAACTAAGAATGAATAAATGCAAAACAAAACATAAAAAGGTTGAATCAGAGTGCACCTAGGTAGAGAATGGAGAATATAGAATATTCTAAATGTTGATTGAGATTACTGAAAAATCACTAGTGGGACTCATTCGCCACTAATGGTGAATCAGTCCTGCTTTTGATGAAAACTGTCAGGAATAGGTTTCTAAGTGTCAGGATCCAGAATATGACAAAATCTAGATTTCCAGCCTTAAGGTGGGACTCATTCGCCACTGATGGTGAATCAGTTCACTCCCAAAATTTTGATAAATCAGGGACCAATTTTGTACCACCAGATCTAAGGTTGTCTGCTTCTTGGGTTGCCAAGGTAAAATTTGCAGAAAATAGACAGAATGTCTTCTCCAAGCTTGAAATAGGATGTAGTTGACTTGAAACACTGTGTTGACTTCTTGTCCACTTTTCAAAACCTAAATGCTTGTCAAATCTAGATACACAAGTTTTCAAATACACATGCAAAAGGGGAAAAATGGTTAAGGGTTAGGTTATAGGGATTTTCCTTAGTCAAATCCCACTTTGGTAATCAAACCCTTAATGAAAATAATGAAATTAAAGAGAATGATAAACAAATAACATGAAAATTCTATTAAATTACCAAACCCTTGTTGAAGAAAATTTGAAGATATAATAATGGCCACTCTTGAATGCTTGATTGATGCTTGATTAAATGATGTAAAGTGCTCAAATGCTTTAATGAATGAAAAGTTTGCTTGAATGAGTTAGGAGATGTAAAATGAGGAGAAAAACACATATTTATACACACTTGTGCCTTAGTAACCTGATGATACCTCATCATAGGGTGACATAAGGTGTTTTTAAATAAAAACCCGAAAGAAAATTTAAAATATTTTGAATTTTGAGCCAAGAGGGACTCATTAGCCACCCATGGCGAATGGGTCCCACCTTGGACTTGAAAGTGGGTTTTAGGAATTATCTTACATTTAATGTTGTTTATCAGGTTTACATTCAAAAACACACTTAATTAGGTCTTATAAGGGCATAAAGGGGTCAAATAAAGCATAAGAAAGGTGTAAATAGTGAAATTATGCCTAGAAAAGCATGAAATCTTGTTACAAGACTTTACAACACTTAAAAATAGAACTTGATAAGTGATGAAAAGGTGATTTTTAGGTGAATTGCAATGAATAGATTCTAGAAAAGTGTAGAAATGTTTTACAACACTTCACAATACCTTCAGAAGATGTCACAATTTGAATTTAAAGGACTTAATGTGAATGTTTAAGCCACATTGCAATATTAATTCCAGAGCAAAATGGACCAAGCATCATGAAGAAAGGCATAAAAGACCATGAAAATGACAAGGGAAAATTTTTCTAAGGCATAAGTCTTTTTTCAATTTCCTGAGTAATATTTTTTGGATGTTGGAAAAATAAATTTTGAGAGGCTGCATTGATTGATATTTTTGGAGATTTCAGTTTGGTTTATTTTTACCTTTTGTTGTCATGGCTACTCTTGATTTAGTTGAATTTTTAACCCCCCATAACTACCGTACCTAAAAGATCAAAATGCGTAGGTTGTTCCAATCTAAGGGTTTGTGGTCCACGCTGAGTGCTAACCAACCCACTTTTACAAGGGATTATGAAACATTTTCCTATAGAAACTGTAGACATGGAAAATATACTGACACAATTGATCCTAATTACTAACATCATTTCGTCCTGAATCATCTTATTAAATAAAGCATCACCCTTGTTCCCTTAATTAAATAAATCATCATTTATCTGATTAAGTCATTCTCTCCTGTTAATTGAATAAATCAATGTTATTTACTTAACCCTATAGTCTCTATTTAATTAAATTTCTAAATTCATCCTATTAAATTAAATAAATTAAACCTTGTTTAATTTAATCTAACATCATCACCCCTCTTCAATTAAATAAATCAAAATCTTTTATTTAATTAAATCCAAATCATATTCTTCTCAACTTTGATTTAAATCAACCCAAAAATATAAATCAAATTGTCACATCATTTAAACCCTCATTAAATTAATTAAATCTTGATTAATTTAATCCTAATCACCTAAATCCTCTAGATTTTTCCACTTGCACATGAAAATTATACATTTAAATGATTTATTAAATCTCTATTTTCTTTCAACATGGCATATTTAGGGGAATATTCTTCCAAATTTGAAAATCCCTCCAAATGGGATTTTTCCTTCCAAAAAAGCATTTAACTCCTCTTACATGTCCCTGTGCATTGAGCCAAGTGGCATTTAAGTCATTTTTTTCTTCCTCCAACAAGCCAACTTTCAAATTTGAAATTCCACCTAATATCATTTATTGGAACATTCATCAAAATGTGCTCAAGCTTCCTCCATTCACATCTTAACAAGTGGAACTTTCCCATTGGATGTTGAATGATCCCACATTGCTCCATTTTTCTCATTCCTCCATCTTGTCTTTCTATAAATAGAAGGTTTTCCTTTGTATTTTGGATCCACAACTTAGAGAAAAGTTACTCTCTTCACATTGAGAGCTAATTTTATCCATTTCATATCAAGTGTTCATCATTTTCATGGTTTCATAGCAAGGTTATGCCAAAATTTCATCAAGGAGCTTCAATCATCCACAAATCTTCATCAAGCTTGCATAGGAGTTGGGAAAGGGCCAATTTACACATCAAATTGGCACCAATTCCAAAATGGGATTGATATTTTGCATATTTAAATAGGATTTCAATTAATTTCTTTGCTTTGTTCTTCAATTTCTTTCCTATTTGAGCATTGTAGATGAATTTCATGGGGAATCTTGGTTCTTACTTGCATTTGGATCTAATATTGTGTTTGTTTGTTATGTTTGTGTAGGTCTAGGATTGGGGTTCTACATAAAAAAGTGTGAAAAAGCCTTGGGTCTGATATAATAACATGTTTCTCACAGTCTTTTTTTCATATTTACGAGTATAATACACCCAAGGATATGTGGGATGAGTTCCAAAACTTGTTTGGTCAAGTTAGTGAGTTTTGCACCTTGCAACTAGAGGAAAAATTAACTTCTCTTTCCCCTGATGCTTTTCCTTCCATTGATGATTTCCTAGTTAAGTTAAAATATGTGAGGTTATAATTGGTGGGATGTGGGAAGGGTAAAATTGATAAGGAGTCCATTGTTCTAATTTTTTCTAAGCTAAGAGGTCCATTTGCAGTTTTTTCTTCTACCTTCTACTCCACCATGGATGCCTTGGGTAATGCATTCCAAATGCCTTCTTTTGAGACTTTTTGTGACCAGTTGACAAGGGAGAAAGCCAAACTTTCCTAGTTACAGGGGGTCTCTATGATAATGCATTAGTTGAACAAGGATCTCAAAGAAAAGGGAAGAAGAAACCTTAGGCTAAGACAGAGTCTAATGAGTCCACCTCTTCAAAAGAGGACAAGCCTAAGAAGGATAAGTTCAATTTTGTGTATTGAAAGAAGAAAGGGCATGATGAACACCATTGTTATACAAAGAAGATTGATCAGCTTTCACATATTCTTTAGAAGAACAATATTTCATTTCCATCATCTGTGACTCCTTCTATAGCATCTGCATATTCATCTACATGATCATCCAAACCTACACAGTTAAGGAATGCAAGATTTGCAAGTGGTAAAGAAGATAAACTCTACATGGGTAAAGGAAATGCATTGGTAGCTTTTACAGTTTAGTATGGTCGTCATAGATGGTTTTTGGATTTAGAAGCATCTCACCACATGAGTTTTACTCCCTATCCTTTTTTAGGTCTTCATCCTACCGATACTTCTAAGATTTTGTTGGGAGATAGTAAGCTTTTGGGTGTTGCATGGGTAGGAAATGTTGAGATTGGTGATGTTTGTTTAAGAGATGTACTTTGTATTCTTGATTTACATACAAATATTCTATCCATCTATCAAAATACTCATGGCAAGGTACCTAAGACTATAGAGTTCACTACAAGTTTTGTTTTCATCAGAGAGGCTAATACTGGAAAATTCATTGTTGTGTGTAAAGCTGATCACGACTCTCATCTCTATGAATTTTCTAATTTTTTTAATGATGATGATTATGAGCTTCACACCCCTCTTGTTGGTGTTGATAGAAATTCCTCGGGAGAGATTGGAAATTTGAACTTTGGAGTTCTTTAGACCTATGTTGATTCATCTCCTATTTCTTTAGAGGTTGGTTCTTCAGCATAGCAAGATGTTTTTGATCCTTCAAATCATTCTTTGTGGGATAGTCACTTGACAAGTCTTGCATATTTTTTTGTGAATCTTACATTTTTTATTTGGATTATGCTTTTGAGGGTATATCCCTTCTTTTTGATGACACTATCTGCACTACTGTCACACCATTTGTGTCTTTGGAGATTGTTTCTTTAGAGTTTCCACGTGTTCTTGTTGATTCACCTTCTTTAGTTGAGGTTACACCTAATCATGATGTGAAATTTGGTTACGTGGAGGCACCTAGACAGTTTTTAAAGGCGTCTTTCATGTTGATTCATCCTCTCCTTTATCTTGTTTTAGAATTGGAGTTTCTCTTGTATCAGTGGTTGTTTCTCCCTAAAGGAAGGCATGTTGTTTTTTGACATGGGATATTCTTCAGACTTCCAAGATAAAAACAAGAGTTTCTTCATCATGGGGGGGTCTTCAACATTTTCTATAGGTAGGTTACATAGTCAATTTCCTTTTGTATCTTGTTGAGATCACTAACAAGAGCTTTCCTTGGGGGGTCTTGTGAAGTCCTCCATTCACTTTTTTTAGCTTTCACTTTTTCAACTTTTTTTCTCTTTTGGAGAGGGGTTTTTTTCCCACAAGGTTTTTATTCTTTTCTCTGGTTGTGAAATATTTATTTTTGTATTGTAAATGGGTACCTGACATGGTTGTGTAGCCGAGACCTATCTTTCATTTCATTTTGCATAATAATTATCTCTGAGTTTTCACTTAAGGGGGGTGTTAGTATAGTACTAAGTTTAACTTAGGGTAAATTATTTGGGTGGTTTCTTTCCCATATTAGGTAGTTTTACAGCCATTTCTTTTTTTATGCCTTTAAAAGGCTATACATTATGTATTTTACAACATCTTAGCTTTCATTTACTTTTGGTGAAATAGCATATTGCTTCTCTCTTTTCGTGAAGGTTTTTTTTGTTGTAGTTGGTGATCTTGGGCTTGATGGCTTCCACCAACATATAAATCTACACAATTTAAATCAATTACAATTCAATTATAATTTTATTAATTTTTGACTTCTAATTGCATGAAAAGTGAATGAAAAATTTAAATCATTCGCTTATATTTCCAGCTACACTAGAATCCCAACATCCCTACATCCTCTCTGTTATTCCAATATCAAGATTCAAGTGACAATTTTTTTTTTGCACTTTGCAAGGAATCACCATAAGCACAAATTCAAAATTTTGTTTTTTTTTAATTCCCCTTCTATATATCTCTATAGCTTCCAACAATTTGAATGCCCCCTTTTCCAGCCAGCAAGTCTAAATTTTTTTATATCCCACATCATTGTCACAGCCAACCAATATCCTAGAAAGTAGTTTGAATTTTCTTTTTAATCTACTTCGAGCAACTTCTACACCTCCCTCTTCAATGCCTTTTAATTTCCCCAGAATGTCAAAATAATTCCATGAAGAATTTATTTCTTTTCTTTTCCAAATTGATTTTTTTAATTTTCCTTCCTCCTTTTTTTAAAATGTGATGTCTACTTTCCATACAATTTTGGAAAAGAATTATAAAATAAAAATATTAAACAATTCAATTGCTAGACAAATGAATTTGAATTTCCTTAGTTTTTCTTGGCAACTCACTTGGGTAAGTGCACAAAGATGGTTCCCACAAAGGGGGCTTAAGTGGCCACTTTTTTTCTTCTGAAGTTAGGAATTATTGACCTTGGATGTGAAATTAAGGATATTTACACTCAATTTTGAGATGGAGCAAAAAAAAGGATCAAAGTTCTCTGAGTCTACTTTGTAAACTACTAATTTATTTTTAAAATGGTTGAGATTAAGGTGATCAAAAGATGTACGTACACAAGTTGGTGTTTTTTTTTGTTAGAAAAACATAGCATAGCAACTCTTGTACATCCCTAGCACGATGAACTTTTTTTAGTATTTTTAAAATCGCTACAGTGAGAATTTAGCTAGTAGTATGTAGTTAATACACAATTTTTTTGATAATCATTCACCATTATAAAAGTACACTTTCATGAGAGTGAACCTTATAAAAATAAAGTTTATGGTGGATTCTATCTCTATTACTCCTCTTGTGAGATTTCAAGTGTGAATCCATATTCAAATACTAATCAATAATAGGTCATAACTTTTATCTATGTTTAGAAATTAATCTAAATCAAAGCATATCCATTAAAACCTATTAGACAGTGGAAAAAGGTGAATGGAAACTCAATGAGACAAGTTAAGTGGGAGAATGATTTTGTGAAAAATTTATTGATTTAATATAAAAGGGTTTTAGGGATTCAATAAGGACTAATATAGCAATTTTAAAATACAAATTGAAGTCACTCTTATGAGAATTTTATATGGTAATGGATTACAACTCTAAAAGTGTCACAAAAAGGCTTGAATTCATATAAGAGTTAGTAGGAAAAACACTAAAATAAAATAAAAAATGGCTTCATGATGGATTAACAACAATGATATATGATGGATTGAAGGTATAAAAAATTAAATTACAAAAGTGAAGGTAAAGGCTTGAATAATGGAAATGGGGAGATGAAAAAATGATAAAAAAAGGTGATGTGTTTATGGATTGTGATAGCTTGGAAGGGTGTGAGAGACAGGAGGATCCTATATAAAAATTAGATAAATAAAATCATTTCAAACAAAAAAATATAAATGAAAATGGTTCACCCCATTGAAATCTTTAGAAATTAGCCACCTATTATCAATGATCTTATAGTAGGGAAACATCCATCTAACCTCAAGAATGCACTTATTCATCTTCATCATCATGCATGATACATAATTGTTATTTTTTTAACTCAATTATTAAGTTTTAAATTGTTAGTTTTTTTAATTACACTAAGTTAAAAGGAAACTGATGTAATAGACTATAGAGAAAATTGAAGTGGTTTTATTTCTTTTTATATAGATATTGCCTTAAATTTTTTAATAGAAATTATAATTAATGGATGTACAATTTATATTTTTTATGAATTATTTTTTTACCTTAATTTATAATTTATATAAAAATATTATAATATATATTTTATTTAAAAAATAATTCATAAAAAATAAATTATTTATTTTACAATTTTTTTATTCATTTAAATATGAAATATAAAATATAAAATAAAAATAAAAATATATAATTTAATAAATATATTAAATATTCAACTTAATTTGAAAAGTATAATATATATATATATATATATCAAATTTTATATTTTGCATATATTAAATTTCATCTTTTACAAATTAAGTTGAATATTTAATATATTTATTAAATTTAATATTTTATATTTCATATTTTAAATGAATAGAAAAATCTATAAAATGTAAAATGTAAGATTTAATGTCAAATCTATAAAATATAAAATATAAGATTTAATATCAAATATAAAAATAAAATTAATTTTGTGAAAATAATTTTATTTTTTATATTTGACATTAAGTTAGGAAAAATAATTCATAAAAAACAATTCATTGTACATCCAATAATTATAATTTCTATTAAGAAATTTAATGCACAATATCCATATAAATAATAATAAAACCATTTTAGTTTTCTCTATAGTCCCTGAAATTAGTTTCCTTAAAGTGCAGTTAAAAAAACTAACAGTTTAAAACTTAATGATTGAGTTAAAAAAAAAGTTATTAATCATGAATGAGGAAGATAGATCACCTACATTCTAGGGTTGGACAGTCACTTTCTCCATATAGTGGTGGGTTTCCTTATTAATTTTGTGTTTAAGGTATGATTTATGATGGATAAAGGTGAGTCTTTCATGCCCAAAGTTTTACATGTGGACATAGATACAAAACCCTTTTATGTAATACCAAATATCACCTTATATTGTGTTTAATGTGATTTAATAATGTGTGCACGTGTAATGTCAGTAACAACCACACCAATTGAAGGAAAGGGAAGGGAAACACATTTTTGGGTGTGGAAGAAGCTATTTTCTCACTTTATGATGGAGGTAAACCTGATTCAAGTTACTAGGATCAATCTTCTAATGGTTTTCTATGTGGGATGGAGGCCAAGTCTTGAAGATGAGACCTAGGACCTAATGCAGTCAAGAAAGAGGAACCTTATTAGGCTACCCAATCTCACAACCAAACCACTTCAAATTCAAACTCACACAAAATATTTTTACCAAGCAATAAAAATCTACACAATTTAAATTAATTGCAATTCAATTACAATTTTATTATTTTTTGACTTCTAATTACAGGAAAAATGAATTACAAATTTAAATCATTCGCTTGTATTTACAACTACATTGGAATCCCAATATCCCTTCATCCTCTCTGTTAATCCAATATCAAGATTCAAGTGACAATTTTTTTTGCACTTTGCAATGAATCACCACAGGCACAAATTCAGAATTTTGTTATTTTTTAAATTCCCCTTCTATCTATCTCTACAGCTTCCAGCAATTTCAACTCCCCCTTTTCTAGCCAGCAAGTCTATTTTTTTTTATATCCCACACCCTTGTCACAACCAACAATAACCTGGAAAGTAGTTTGATTTTTTTTTTTTAATTTGCTTCCAACAACCTCTATGCCTCCCTCTCCAATGCCTTTTAATTTCTCCAAAATGTCAAAATAATTCCATGAAGAATTTATTTCTTTTCTTTTCCAAATTGATTTTTTTGATTTTCCTTCCTCCTTTTTTTTTAAATATGATGTCTCCTTGCTAGAAAATTTTGGAAAAGAATTATAAAATCCAAATATTAAACAATTTGAAATTATTGGACACATGAATTTGAATAAATCACGAGACCTAATAAAATTTGAATTTCCTCTGTTTTCCTAGCAACTCACTTGACATTTTGTCAATTTGTTACAATAAATGCCTGTAAACACCAAAATAAAACAATTAACCAAAATCAAAACTGAGATAAAATATGTTTTTGGGTTGATGTGGATTGCCTATGGACCAAGATTCTCCTACATCAAGCACATCGGGTAAGAAAATTTGTGAGCTTGGGCTCACAAGATGGAGTTGAGTTATAGTAGAACTACTCTTCCATGTTGGAAACAACTTAACCCACCATAATCTATCCTCCACTAAAAATATTTGACTTCTTCAACCTCTCTTCTTACCATACCAACATAATGGCTTCTTTCGGGTTGCACCTGAACCCTTAACACCTCCATGCTTTGCTTATCCAAATTTTAAAATTTAAATTGATTCCCTCAAATAGAGATTTCATAATTATAAAAATCAAACTTTACCTTTTTTTCTATGATCTCTTCTCTTTCACTTTCAGGTACAACATCTTTGTCTTCACCATTCATCACTGCCATCTTCTTTGTGTCCTCCAAAGGACTCACCACTACTACAACTTGTTTGGCCTCTTCAAGGGATATAATTTCACCTTGCTTCTCAACATCTACTACAAGTTTTTATTTTTTCTTCTTTTCCATGCCTTCAACAAGACATGTCTTAGTTGCAAACTCCTCTCTTACTTTTCCTTTTCTTATCCTCTTGCATGAGGATTTCTTCTTCAATATCATAGACTTGACATCCTGCTGCAATTTCTTTGTTGCCTACAAACAAAACATTATAAAAGGGGTTATAAAAATTATGATCCTCCAAAGACTCTTCACCATCACCATCTTTTCCTAGTGTAACAAATTTCTTTTTCTCCATCAACGTTTCATTTTCAGTTATCAACAATTCATTGGTTATTTCCATTTCTTCTTTCAACAAGGTTACATCCTTGTCTTCATCAATCTTCTCATCAAATTTAGGAATCTCCTAGTCCGTAATCTTATTTTATTCATTTATTCTCTACTTTTCTTCTTTATTTACATCTATAGGATCTGCTCTCACATCTTTTGTCTTACACCTTAGGTTCCAACACTCTTCATTCTTTTCCACCATGATTTCTTCATTAAATGCTTCTACTACGCCCTCTTTTTTCTTTTCTACAATAAAAATATCATTAGAAATATAATATTTTTCCAAGGCATCAATTCTTGCCTCAATATTTTTCAACTCTTCACAGAGCTTTTGATTCTCCACTTTCTCCCAATATTCTTCCCAAAATGGGATTATCACTGGTCTCCTCATGATCCATCTTGTCCTCTTATTTGAAGAAATATTCTCACTCTCTCAATATATAACTTTTCTAATATGCATACATACACAACTTCTATAGCTAATGCTCTGTACAATTGCAAGTACTCCCTATAACAAAGTTCACCCACCCTATCCTCTACCCAACTAAGATTCTAGAAGATTCTCCTCTCAAGACTTCCTCTACCCACTTTCACTCAGTGGAGGAAGTCCATGCACATTCTACCTAGCTTTATCTCCACTGGAGGACAATAGGCACACTTCGCTAGAACTCTGCAATTGCAAAAATTACAACAATTTTCTCTCCACACTTCTCTCAACAAGAAACCTATTATGATACCAAATGATGCAGTTGAGAAAGAGGAACCTTATCTGGCTACCCAATCTCATAGCCAAACCACTTCAAATTCAAACTCACACAAAATATTGTTACGAAGTAATACAATGTTAGTGTAGTATTAAGTTTATCTTAGGGTAAATTATCTAGGTGGTTTCTTTCCCATATCGGGTAGTTTTACACCCGTTGCTTTTTTCATGCCTTTAAAAGGCTTTACATTGTGTATTTTACAACATCTCAATTTTCATTTACTTTTGGTGAAATAGCATATTGATTCTCTCTACTCGTGAAGGTTTTTTTGTTGTTGTTGGTGATCTTGAGCTCGATGGTTTCTACCAACATGGTATCAAAGCCGACCATTATGCCCTCCTTCCCTTGAGAGTTTTCATTAGAAGTTTTTGAGATCCAAATTGATATATTTTTTTTAAAATTTTTGATTGATGAGGTGTTATTATCCTTTGTTGTTGGCTTGATTCCTCTTCAGCTGTTTTGCATTCACACAACTCGTTTTCCTATTGAAAAGGCATGATTTCTATGTTGGGTCCATGATTGAAATTGGAAGATAGCGTTTGAAGGTTTGTAGTCACCATGCAATTTGGAAGGATCATTTTTTACTGAGTAGAGGAATGTATTCACCCATTTGTTGGTTATGAATTTTGGAATCCATTTAGTTTCACTATGCCGAGGTTGCGATTTCCCTGTTGTTCTGGTAAGAGGGCATGTTTTTTTTGGAGGCATCATTGCAATTTAAATCTCCTTAGCATTCAATCCAACTACAACAACCAAAGGGAGGAATTTTGTTCGATGTTGGCCTGTGCAGCTAGATCAGGCCATGAAGGAACCCAACCTGTGTGGATTGTTGTAGCTACATCATTTTTCATCACAACCAAAGCCCCCATTTCTTGCATTTGAATCTAATCATAGTGCTTTCATTGTCGCTCCTCTACAAGATTTGGCATGATTTAAATCTACATGGAGGCTATACATTTTTCTTGAAACTTTATATTTTATAAAGGTTTTCCACTAAATATTTATTTAGGGCTTCTGTGAAACTGAAGTGGAGGTGGGATGGTTTGGAGGATTTTTGGGAACATTTATCCCACATTGGTATCATGGAGTATTCCTTTTCTTTTTAAATAGTGTTGCAGTGTGTTTGACTGGTGTGAGTAAGTCTCACAGATTGTGAACAAGTTGTCATGCTGTGGAGACTTGTGCATTCATTTGACTTTCATATGGTGTGGAAATTTTCTAGAAAAGATAGTAAGGTGTACATTTTTTTTCTCAATTTTTTCATATTCAGTCCTTTTTAATTTCCTGAGTAATATTTTTTGAATGTTGGAAACATAAATTTTGAGAGGCTACATTGATTGATATTTTTGGAGATTTCTGTTTGGTTTATTTTTACCTTTTGTTGTCATGGATACTCCTAATTCAGTTGAATTATTAACCCCCCATAACTACCATACCTAAAAGATCAAAATGTGTACGTTTCTCCAATCTAAGGGTTTGTGTTCCACACTGAGTGCTAACCAACCCACTTTTATTAGGGATTATGAAACATTTTCCCATAGAAACAAGTGCGACAAAGCTATGGGTTTGATATAATAGCATGTTTCTGATAGTTTTTTTTCATATTTAGGAGTGTAATACACCCAAGGAGATGTGGGATGAGTTACAAAACTTTTTTGGTCAGGTCAGTGAGTTTTGTGCCTTGCAACTAGAGGCAAAATTAACGCCTCTTTCCCCTAATGCATTTTCTTCCATTGATGATTTCCTAGTCAAATTCAAATATGTGAGGTCATAATTGGTGGGATGTGGGAAGGGTAAAACTAATAAGGAGTCCATTTTCTTGATTTTTCCTAAGCTAAGAGATCCATTTGTAGTTTTTTCTTCTACCTTCTACTCCACAATGGATGCCTTGGGTAATACACTCCAAATGCCTTCTTTTGACACTTTTTGTGACCAATTGACAAGGGAGCAAGCCAAACTTTCCTAGTTAGATAGGTTCTCTATGATAATGCATTAGCTACACAAGGATCTCAAAGCAAACAAAAGAAGAAACCTAAGGCTAAGATAGAGTTTAATGAGTCCTCTACCTCTTGAAAAGAGGACAAGCCGAAGAAGGATAAGTTCAATTTTATGTATTGCAAGATGAAAGGGCATGATGAACACCATTGTTATATGAAGAAGATTGATCTGATTTCACATCTTATTCAGAAGAACAATATTCCATTGCACACTCATTTGTGACTCCTTCTTCTACAGCCTTTGCATCTTCATCTGCATCATCATCCAAACCAACATAGTCATGGAATGCAAGATTTTTAAGTGGTAAAGAAGATAAACTCTACATGCGTAAAGGACATGCATTGGTAACTTCTAAAATTCATTATGGTCATGATAGATGGTTTTTGGATTCAGGAGCATCTCACCACATAGTTTTTACTCCCTATCCTTTTTTAGGTCTTTGTCCTACTAATTCTTCTAAGATTCTACTGGGAGATAGTAAGCATCTGGGTGTTGTGGGGGTAGTAAATTTTGAGATTGGTGACATTATTTTAAGAGATGTATTGTGCATTCTTTATTTACATACAAATCTACTATCCATCTATCAAATCACTCATGGTGAGGTACTTATGACTGTAGAGTTCACTACAGGCTATGATTTCACTAGAGAGGCTAATATTGGAAAATTCATTGTTGTTGGTAAAGTTGATCATGACTCTCGTCTCTATGCATTTTCTCATTTTTTTGATGATGATGATTATGAGCCACACCCCTCTTGTTGGTGTTGATAGCACTTGCTCGGGAGACATTGTTCATTTCAACTTTGGAGTTCTTTAGACCTATGTTGATTCATCTCTTGTGGCTTCAGAGGTTGGTTCTTCAGCATAGCAAGATGTTTTTGAACCTTCAAATTATTCTTTGTGGGATAGTCACTTGATAGGTCTTGCGGAGTTGTTTTGTGAATCTTACATTTTTTTTGGATTATGATTTTCATGGAATATCCCTTCTTTTTGATGAAACTATCTGCACTATTGTCACACCATTTGTGTCTTTGGAGATTGTTGCTTCATAGTTTCCACATGGTCTTGTTGATTCACATTCTTTATTTGAGGTTACACTTGATCATGATGTGACATTTGGTTACATGGAGGCACCTGGAAAATTTTCAAAGGCATCTTTCATGTTGATTTATCCTCTCCTTTCTCTTGTTTCAGAATTGGAATTTCTCTTGTATCAGTGGTTGTTTCTCCGTAAAGGGAGGCATGTTGTTTGCAAACATGGGATATTCTTCAGACTTCCAGGATCAACATAGGAGTTTCTTCATCATGGGGGGGGTCTTCAACATTTTATATAGGGAGAAAACATAGTCGCTCTCCTTTTGTATCTTGCTAAGATCATTGACAAGAGTTTTCCTTGGGAGGTCTTGTGAAGCCCTCCCTTCCCTTTTTTTAGCTTTCACTTTTTCATCTTTTTTTCTCTTTTGTAGAGGGTTTTTTTTCCACAAGGTTTTTATCCTTTTCTCCAGTTGTGAAAGATTTGTTTTTGTATTGTAAATGGGTACCTAACATGGTTCTGTAGCTGAGACCCATCTTGCATTTCATTTTGCATAATAATTCTCTCTAAGTTTGCACTTAAGGGGGTGTTAGTGTAGTATTAAGTTTAACTTAGGGTAAATTATTTGGGTAGTTTCTTTCCCATATCAGGTAGTTTTTACACCCATTTCTTTTTTCATGCCTTTAAAAGGTTGTACAGTGTGTATTTTATAGCATCTCAATTTTCATTTACTTTTGGTGAAATAGCATATTGCTTCTCTCTATTCGTGAAGGTTTTTCTTGTTGTAGTTGGTGAAATTAGGCTCGGTGGTTTCCACCAACATGAAAATCTACACAATTTAAATCAATTACAATTCAATTACAATTTTATTTATTTTTGACTTCTAATTGCACGAAAAATGAATTAAAAATTTAAATCATTCGCTTGTATTTCCAGCTACACTAGAATCCCAACATCCCTACATCCTCTCTGTTATTCCAATATCAAGACTCAAGTGACAATTTTTTTTTGCACTTTGCAATGAATCACCACAAGCACAAATTCAAAATTTTGTTATGTTTTAATTCCCATTTTATCTATCTCTATAGCTTCCAATAATTTGAATGCCTCCTTTTTCATTCAACAAGTTTGAATTTTTTATATCCCACACCCTTGTCACAGCCAGCCAATATCCTGGAAATTATTTTGAATTTTCTTTTTAATCTACTTCTAGCAACTTCTATGCCTCCCTCTTCAATGCCTTTTAATTTCCCCAAAATGTCAAAATAATTCCATGAAGAGTTTATTTCTTTTCTTTTCCAAATTGATTTTTTAAATTTTCCTTCCTCCTTTTTTTTAAAATGTGATGTCTACTTGCCAGGCAATTTTGGAAAAGAATTATAAAATAAAAATATTAAACAATTCAATTGTTGGACAAATGAATTTGAATAAAGCAGAGGAGATAATAAAATTTGAATTTCCTTAGTTTTTCTTGGCAACTCACTTGGGTAAGTGCACAAAGATGGTTCCCAAAAAGGGGGCTTAAGTGGCCACTTTTTTTTTAAATCAAGAAATACTGACCTTGGACATGAAATTGAGGATAGTTACACTCAAAATTTTGAGATGGAACAAAAGCAAGGATCGAAGTTCTTTGAGTCTACTTTCTAAAATACTAATTTATTTTGAAAATGGATGAGATTAAGGGGTTCAAAAGAGGAATGTACACAAATTGGTGTTGTTTTTTTCATAAAAACATAACATAGCAACTCTTGTACGTCGCTAGCATGGTGAACCTTTTTTTAGTATTTTTAAAATCGCTACGATGAGAAGTTAGCTAATAGTATGTAGTTGATGCATGGTTTTTCTGATAATTTTTTAATGAATATTTGAATTTTTACTAAATTTCTAAGTGGACACTTCTTGAAAAATAGAATTTTGGCTGTGCTACCCCTAAAAATTTTGGAAACTAATTGAATTTAAAAAAAAAATTGTAGAATGGAGTCTAGTTTGTAAAAATGTAATTTATAAAGGAAAAAATACCAAACACTACTTTTTTCCAAAAAGGAGACACAAGCAAAAGAAATTATGGATGAAAGGCTTAACATTGTCAAAAAGTTAAAACAATTACATCGTTAGATAGCTAAGAGAGAACCTAACATTACCCATGTGTTATATTTGTTCAACATTGAACCAGGTGCAATCCTGATGGTGAGCACTAACCTGATTATGTGAAATATTGTAGAATTTGCAAAAACATGTCTCTAGTCGTTGGGAATGCCCTCCAAGCCTTCGAGTGGGTATTCGAAGGTAAATACCAATCCCAAGGATTGGGGATTCCCAGAGAAAGATATAATGCATGTGTGTTATAATGCAAGTGTGTTATAACATGCTCGCGTTATATCTTAGTTTTGACATGGTTTTTGTGTTTGTGGGGAACATGTCTATCAAGACATAACACGAGCATGGTATAACTCGTGCGCATTATGTCTTGCTTTATTTTAAATGCTACTCTATTGAATGTATGTTTATAGATTTGTATGTTTGTATGTACATGCATGCTTGTATGTCATGTATGTATGTATGTATGTATGCCTGTATGTATCAATGCATGTATATTGTATGTATGCCTATATGTATGTAAGATTATATCTACACATGTGCATGTATGCTTGTATGTATGTAAGATTGTATGTACATATGCATTATGCTTGTATGTAAGTATGTATGTATTTATGTATGTATTTAGAGGGAGGGAGAATTTTAAGAGAGAGAGAGTTGTCTAGGTAGGTTGGAGGAGGAGAGGGAGAGATTTTCTAGGTAAGGTGGGAGGGAGAGGGAAAGAGAGAGAGAGAGAGAGTTTGGAGAGAGAGGAGAGGAGGTGGAAATGAGAGTTTAAGAGAGAGGAGTGAGAGAGAAGGGGTTGGAGTGAGAGGGACTTATCTAGGTAGGGTGGGAGGGATAGAGGGAGGGACAAAGGGAGAGAGAGAGGGGGGTGCAAGAGAGAGAATTGAGAGAGATAGAGAGAAAGAGAGAGTTATGTAGGTAGGGTTCCAAAGGGAGAGACTTGAGAGTGTGAGGGGGGTGAGAGGGAGAGATTTGAGAGATAGGTAGTGAGAGTGAGTGCAAGAGAGTGGGAGTGGGAGAGAGAGGAAGTGTGAGTGATAGACCTGAGAGAGGGAGAGGGTGTGGGAGGGAGATAAATAAGGGGTGGAGTGAGAGGGACTTATCTAGGTAGGGTGGGAGGGATAGATATAGAGAGAGGGGAGAGAGAGAGAGAGTTACCTAAGTAGGATTCTAGAGGGAGAGACCTGAGAGAGAGGGAGATAGAGGGAGTGGGAGAGAGTGGGAGGGAGACAGAGAGAGATAGATAGAGGGAGCGAGAGAGGGTGGTAGGGATTTATTGAGCAAGAGGTACATAGAAAGAGGGAGAGGGTAGATAGAGACAATTAGAGAGGTTGGGAGAGAGGGAGGGAGGGAGAGGTGAGATGTATAGATAGAGAGAAAGCAGTAGGGATTGAGGGATTAGGGTGGAGGAACTATAGGGTTGATTGTTTATAGGGTATTAGGGTTTAAGGGTTGAGGGTTGAGGGTATAGGGTTGAAGGTTTAAGGGTTTAGGGTTAAAGGGTTAAGGGTTGAGGGTTTAGGGTTGAGGGTAGAGGATTTGGGGTATAGGTTTGAGGGTATATGGTTGAAGGATTAAGTTGAGGGTCCAATGTAAAGGGTAGAGGTTATAGGGGTTGAGGGTTTAGGGTTTAAGGATTGAGGGTTGATGGATTAAGGGTTGAGTGTTGAGAATTGAGGGTTGAGGGTTTAGTGTATAGGGTAGAGAGTAGAGGGTTTAATGGTCTAGGGTTTAGGGTTGAGGGTTGAGGGTTGAGGGTTTGAGGGTTAAGGTTGAGGTATAGGATTGAGGGTATAGGGTCAAGGGATTAGGGTTGAGGGTCCAATGTATAGGGTAGAGGGTATAGGGGTTGAGGGATTAGGGTTTAAGGGTTGAGGGGTTGAGGGTAGAGGGTTGAGGGTTTAAGGGTTGAAGGATTAAGGGTTGAGGGTTTAGGGATTAGGGTAGAGATTTTTCTTGTATTTAAGGGTTTAAGGGTGTAGGGATTAGGGTTGAGGGATTAGGGTTTAGGGTAGAGGGTATTGGGTTGAGGGTAGAGGGTAGAGGGTTTAAGGGTTTAGGTTTTAAGGGTAGGGGGTTGAGGTTTTAGGGTTTAGGGTTGAGTGTTTAAGGGTTTTAAGGGTTGAGTGTTTAGGTTTGAGGGATTAGGGTAGAGAGGGAGGGATGGATGCATATAGATATAGAGGGAGAAGTGAGATAAAGAGGAGAGAAGAGTATGGAGGGACATAGATATATGAGGGTTGAGGATCCAATGTATAGGTTAGAGGGTTGAGAATAGAGGGTATAGGATTGATGACTTGTAGGGTTGAGGGATTAGGGTATTGGGTTGAGGGTATAGGGCTGAGAGAGTATGGTTGAGTGTACATATGGTTGAAGGATTGGGGTTGAGAGTCCAATGTATATGGTAGAGGGTATCGGGGTTGAGGGTTTAGGTTTCGAGGGTTGAGGATTAAGGGACTAAGGGATTAAGGGTTGAGGGTTGAGAGTTGAGGGTTGAGGGTTTAATTTATAGGGTAGATGGTAAAGGGTAGAGGGTTTAAGGGTTGAGGGTTGAAGGTTTAAGGTTGATGGTAGAGGATTGAGGTTATAGGGTTGGGGGATTAGGGTGGAGGGTCCAATGCATAGGATAGAGGGTATATGGGCTAAGGGATTAGGGTTTAAGGGTTGAGGGATTAGGGTAGAGAGTTTACTAAGTGGGTTTAAGGGTTTAAGGGTTGAGGGATTAGGTTGAGGGTAGAGGTTAGAGGGTTTAAGGGCTTATGGTTTAAGGGTTGAGGGTTGAGGGTTTAGGGTTTAGGGTTTAGGGTTGAGTGTTTAAGGGTTTATAGGGTAAAGGGTAGAGGGTTTAAGGTTGAGAGTAGAGGATTGAGGGTATAGGGTTATGGGATTAGGGTTGAGGGTTGAGGGTCCAATGTATAGGGTAGAGGGTATAGGGGTTGAGGGATTAGAGTAGAGAGTTTACTAAGTAGGTTTAAGGGTTTAAGGGTTGAGGGATTAGGGTTGAGGGTAGAGGGTAGAGGATTGAGGGTAGAGGGTTGAGGGTTTAAGGGTTGAGGGTTGAGGGTTTAATGTTAAGGGTAAAGGATTGAGGGTACAGGGTTGGGGGATTAGGGTTGAGGGTCCAATGTATAGGGTAGAGGGTATAGGGGTTGAGGGATTAGGGTTTAGGGTTGGGGATTTAAGGGTCAAGAGGGTTGAGGGATTAGGGTAGAGAGTTTACTAAGTGGTTTTAAGGGTTAAGGGATTAGGGTTAAGGGTAGAGGTTAGAGGATTAAGGGTAGAGGGTAGAGGGTTTGAGGGTTGAGGGTTGAGGGTTTAAGGTTGAGGGTAGAGGATTGAGGGTATAGGGTTGGGAGATTAGGGTTGAGGGTCAAATGTATAGGGTAGAGGGTATAGGGGTTGAGGGTTGAGGGTTGAGGGATTAGGGTAGATAGTTTTCAAAGTGGGTTTAAGGGTTTAATGGTTGAGGGATTAGGGTTGAGGGAAGAGGGTATATGGTTTAAGGGTTTAGGGTTTAAGGGTTGAGGGTTTAGTGTAGAGGGTAGAGGGTTTAAGGGTTGAGGGTTGAGGGTTTAAGGTTGAGGGTAGAGGATTGAAGGTATAAGGTTGGGGGATTAGGGTTGAGGGTCCAATGCATAGGGTATAGGGTATAGGGGTTGAGTGATTAGAGTTTATGGGTTGAGGGATTAAGGGTCAAGAGGGTTGAGGGATTAGGGTAGAGATTTTACTAAGTGGGTTTAAGGGTTTAAGGTTTGAGGGATTAGGGTAGAGGGTAAAGGGTAGAGGGTAGAGGGTAGAGGGTAGAGGGTTGAAGGGTTAAGGGTTGATGGTTTAAGGTTGAGGGTAGAGGATTGAGGGTATAGGGTTGGGGGATTAGGGTTGAGGGTCCAATGTATAGGGTAGAGGGTATAGGGGTTGAGGGATTAATGGTTAAGAGGGTTGATGGATTAGGGTAGAGAGTTTACTAAGTGGGTTTAAGGGTTTAAGGGTTGATGGATTAGGGTTGAGGGTAGAGGATAGAGGATTGAGGGTAGAGGGTAGAGGGTTTAAGGGTTGAGGGTTTAGGGTTTATGGATTATGGTAGAGAGGGAGAGATGGAGGGAGAACTGAGATAGAGAGAAAGAGAGAAGAGGAGGGAGGGACAAAGATATATGAGGGTTGAGGATCCAATGTATAGGGTAGAGGGTTGAGGCCCCATAGAAGGAAGGAGAGAGGGAGGGAGGGAGAGAGGTGATATGTATAGATAGAGAGAAAGGGATAGGGGTTGAGGGTATAGGATTGATGGATTAGGGTGGATGACGTATAGGGTTGATGGCTAAGGGTATTAGGGTTGAGGGATTAGGGTTGAGGGTAGAGGGTATTGGGCTGAGGGTATAGGGTAGAAGGTTTAGGCTATAGGTTTGATGGTATATTGTTGAAGGATTAGGTTTGAGGGTACAATGTAAAGGGTAGAGGGTATAGGGGTTGAGGGTTGAGGGATTAAGGGTTGAGGGTTGAGAATTGAGGGTTGAGGGTTTAATGTATAGGCTAGAGGGTAGAGGGTTTAAGGGTTTAGGGTTTAATGGTTTAGGGTTGAGGGTTGAGGGTAGGAGGGAGAGACTTGAGAGAGAGAGAGAGAGATGGAGGGAGTGGGAGATAGATAGATGGTAGATGATAGAGGGTATAAGGGTTAAGGGTAGGGGGTTTAGGTTTAGGGTAGAGGGTATTGGGTTGAGGGTAGAGGGTAGATGGTTTAAGGGTTGAGGGTTTAGGGTTTAGGGTTGAGTGTTTAAGGGTTTAAGGGTTAAGGGTTGAGGGTTGAGGGTTGAGGGTTTATGGATTAGGGTTGAGGGTATTAGGGCTTAAGGGTTAAGGGTTGAGAGATTAGGGTTGCGGGTAGAGGGTATTGGGTTGAGGGTTAAGGGTTGAGGGTAGATGGTTTAGTGTATAATTTTGAGGGTATATGGTTGAAGGATTAGGTAGAGGGTAAGAGGGTTTAAGGGTAGAGGGATTGGGAGTTTTGGGTTGTGATGGGGGTAGAGGATAGAGGGTATAAGGGTTAAGGGTAGGCGGGAGGGGAGAGAGATATAAAGAAGTGAGAGAGAGAGGGAGTGAGAGAAGGATGGAATGCTTGAGGAGAGAGAGAGAGAGGGAGGAGGGAGTGGGAGAGATAGAAGGGTAGAGGATAGGGGTATAAGGGTTAAGGGTAGAGGGTAGAGGGGAGAGAGATAGAATTAGGGTATAAGGTTTGAGGGTATAGGGTTGAGGACCTATAGGGTTGATGGTTTATGGTTTAGGACCAACATATGGTTGAATAATTAGGGTTGAGGGTCCAATGTATAGGGTAGAGGGTATCAGGGTTGAGGGTTTAGGGTTTGAGGATAGAGGGTAGAAGGTTTAAGGGTTTAGGGTTTAGGGTAGATATGGTTGAAGGATTAGGGTTGACGGTCCAATGTATAGGGTGGAGGGTATCAGGGTTGAGGGTTTACGGTTTGAGGATAGAGGGTAGAAGGTTTAAGGGTTTAGTGTTGAGGGTAGAGGGTTTAGGGTTTGAGGGTATAGGTTTTAGGGTTTAGGGTTGAGGGTAGAGGGTAGATGGTTTAAGGGTAGAGGGATTAAGGGTTTTTGGTTGAGGGTAGAGGGTATAGACAAAGAGAGAATAAATCTATAAAAAAACAACTTTCTCATAATAGGAGTGCATTTTGAAGCAATAGAGATATGGCCGCTTTTAGCAAGAAATAACGTGCTCGCGTAGCATGATATAACGCAAGCGCATTTTGGATTGCTCTAAAAATGGTAAAAAACTCAATATACCCATGATCTCAAGGCCCACATTTTTCATATTCTCCTAGTTTTGCATGTGCTCCGACAAAAAGTAGCTTTTTGATGATGTTGTGAAGTGTGCATGCATGTTTTTCACATTCCACCACCTTTTTCATGATCTTTCCACCACCTTTGCATGAAATAGAATAGTTTTCATGTTAAAAGGCATATAATATCAATTCAAGTCCAAACTCCATTCAAAAGTGATATACAATTGAATTTTATAGGGGGAAAAGATTTTGAAAAAGTCAAATTTTTGAGGAGTTTAAAGAAAGAAGAAGCAAAGGCTACATAATTGGGTAGAACTCCTCCATTTGAAACTCTGGTTTTTCAGGTATGTGAATTCTTTACACATTTTCTTTCATTCTATTATGGCTTGCTTTCATTTTTGTTATTTTTCATATTCCATGTTGATCATTGTTTGTTTGTCATTATAACCTTAGGTTTTAAATGCACATTTTAAATTACACAATTTTATACACTTTCCAATTACATTTTTAAACCACATCTCTTTGAGGCATTTTGTTATTTAACAATTGACTTACCTTGTGTATGCTTCCACATTTTGTATACACATATATATGACATAAGTTACATGGAAGTAAAATAAAACATCATTAGTCAATCCTTTATTATGGATGTGCATACCACTCTCCAAAGCTTTCATTGAGGTATTTTTTCAAATAGTTATACCAAGTAGCTGATTGTCTTGTCTATGCTACCAAATTTTCCATACATGTCTCTAAAATATTGGAATATACTCCTCCCACATTGATAGATCTTTGAAAATATTTTAGTTTTCATCTATATTTCTAAATTTACCTCATCACTAAACCTATCTCATCACTTATGTTGTGATATATTTTAAATGTTTCCTTGATTAGTCTACCTACAAAGGATTTTAACCCTTCTCTCCACTATTTCAAGACTCTTTATTCAAGGCTAAGTTAGAAAAATGGGGAAAGGTGCATCCTATCTTGCAATCATGGCTCAAAATGGAAGCATGGAAAAATAATTTGAATTGTTTGAAAATAATATTTTTCATATAAATGTATGCAAAATGTGGTAGCATTGACAAGCTAGTGAGCTTGGCAAGATAGTGAGCTCACTCACTAGCCTGCCAATGCAATAGGGTTGAGAAGGTAGGGGAAATGAATGCCATGGTGCCAATGCAGTAGGTTTGAGATGGTAGGGGCAGTGTATGCCTCATAGAAATGGGATCTCACGATTACCGTGAGATCCCATTTCTATGAGGCATACACTGCCCCTACCATCTCAAACTTACCGCATTGGTAGGCTAGTGAGTTAGCTAGCTTGCCAATGCTCCTCTAGCTTGCCAACGCAGTAGGGTTGAGAAGGTAGGGGTAGTGTATGCCTCATAGAAATGGGGTGACCCCATTTCTATGAGGCATACGCTACCCCTACCTTCTCAACCCTACTGCATTAGTAGGCTAGTGAGTAAGCTCACTAGCCTACCAATGCGGTAGGGTTGAGAAGGTAGGGGTAACATATGTCTCATAGAATTAGGGACTCACGGTGAACATCACCATGAGTCCCCAATTCTATGAGGCATATGCTACCCCTACCTTTTCAACCCTAGCACATTAACAAGCTCGTGAGTGAGCTAGCTTGCCAACACGGTAGGATTGAGAAGGTAGGGGCAGCGTATGCCTCATAGAAATTGGGTCTCACGGTCACCGTGAGACCCAATTTCTATGAGGCCTACACTGCCCCTACCTTCTCAACCCTACTGCATTGGCAGGCTAGTGAGTGAGCTCACTAGCCTACCAATGCAGTAGGGTTGACAAGGTAGAGGCAGCATATGCCTCATAGAATTGGGGACTCATGGTGATGTTGTAAGGAAAGCTAAGGTGTGGAACTAGCTCTCCTAACGTCAAAACCTCAGGGAAGAATGCAGAGGTGACTTTAAATTTTCAATTACAGTCTAATTAAGATACACTTGAAAGAAATAACAAAAATAGAGAAATTAACATACACAGATGAACACTAGATTTATATGGGAAAACCCTTACGAGAGAAAAAACCACCACACCAAGAAAAAAACCCTTTGTATTACAGTAAAAAAAATTACATATAGAGTACGGGCTTCACTCTCCGATGTCAAATTACAATAGCATACACAATGATCAACCTTGTACAGAACATTCAAGTTACAATGCTCTCATAATTGAATTCACACTAATTACTCAACTATTCATCGAACTATTCATCCCACTGATCATCCATGGTCTGTTGAACTTCCTCATAGGAATTGCTGCAACAGTCCAACTGCTAGTGATTCCCATTCTACTTCTCTGATTAGTCAAGGACAAACCACGTAGGATAATCAATCAGTAAAAAGCGTTCAAATTGTATTCACATGTCAGTGAGACACTAGCCGTGTCTCCTCAATGCCACAAAACCCAATTGTTGATATCGTCCAGACTCATCACCTTCGACAAGAGGTTACACTGAGTTCAAAAGTAGTTGGCAAGACAAACCATATCGCTGAGATGTCATATTGATGACCAACACATGTAGTGCTATCGACAAGACTACCACTTTTGGTGAGACATCATACCAAGCTTATAAAAGTTGATGAGACTACCACTTTCGCCAAGAGATCATACCAATGTTCAAAAGTCACATCAACACTAGTATTCTCATCGGCGAGACTTACACTATAGTTGAGACGTTATACTGATGCATCCATGTTACTCCGATGACTCCAAGTGTAACACTATTGTTGAGACATACTATCTATCACCAAGAGTTTTTACCGAAGTCACATGTTACACTGATGAATCCAAGTGTATAACCATTCGGCGAGACATCTCTTACAGGTAAGACTTCATACTGAATGTTCATATCTTTACCCAAAAACTATTATCGCCACAAGTCTCCCTGACAACCACTATGAACCACAGTTGGCGAGAGTTCTTACTGGTCAGAGATAGATCACAATGACAAGAAATGTCACAGCGATAGCTCTAGTCGGTAAGACAACACAAAGGTCTTGGCGACTTGAGCATTCCACAAGTTTGCACAACTGCTATTCGGCCAGATAGTAAGAATGTCACGCCGAATTTTCTCTTTCAGAGGTTTTAGCCTATGAGATTGAGGGACACAATTCCAATAGATGTACATCACCGTGAGTCCCCAATTCTATGAGGCATACACTGCCCCTACCTTGTCAACCCTACCACATTGACAAGCTAGTGAGTGAGCTAGCTTGCCAATGCTCCATTATTTTTCCAAGGAATTTGAATTTACATGCCTTGTCGATGCTTCTATTTTTAGCCTATGTTTCAATCATGGCATGCCACATTACCACATTTCTTTAAGGAATTCCATCAAAAAAAATCATGTGACCTTTGTCTATGCTAGAAATACTCTTCTACAGGATCATTGTAAGTATTTTTTATGAAGCCTTGAATGCCATATATTTCATTTATTTTAATGGATACATTTTTTAGGAACTAATATTCTTTTCATTACCATGCTATAGGTAAAATTATCCACCATGCCAAGGAAATGAACAAGGAATAAACTAACAAACAAAGAGTATGAAACCAAAAAAGAAAAGGAGAGAGAACAGGTGGTTGCATATCGTGAAAAGAAGAAATTGGATAGATTGACTAAAACAAGCCAATTGAAGAGGAACCTCAACCATCAAAGAGAGAACAGGCATTGGCAGCATAAAGGGCACGAATGCAAAAGCATCATGGTAAGATAGATTTAGATACCGTAGTTGGAGATACTCCCTCTACTGCAAGTTAATACGAAGGGACACCATTAAGCACAAGTGAATATGGAGGGACACCATCTATCACAAGTATATATGGAGGGACACCATCTACCGCAAGTTAATATGGTTGGACACCGTCCACCACATCTCAAGTTGAGAGTGCATCATCACTCGTATTTGACAAAGAAGGTATGCCATCATCCCCACGTGAACCTCAAGGTATGTCTTCTACTCCACCCTCAATCAAAGGTATGCAATCTAGCCCACCTCAATTAAATATTGATGAAATTCCTAATGTTGAGATGTATGTACCTAGGAGAACACCACCTAGAATTTTGTGTAGAAAGCCAAAGTATTTAATTAATATTGATGAGGATATTTTGCAGCACATGGAAGGTAAGATTCCAGCATGCACTTGTAGAAGATATGTTGATAAGATTTGGAAATTCTTCTTTGAAAGGATAAATGAGATTGCAAGATGTCAACTATTTGTTGAAATGATGATGCGGGGTATAAAGTATAGAAACATCATGAAGACTCTTGGTTTGAGAACATCGAATGCATCAAGTGAAAACACTATTATGAAGAATTTAATGGATGCTTATGAGAGTGTGGGTAACACCTCACACTCAAAGGATAGTAATGTCACC